>CM034351.1:22809737-22832436 GCA_019925275.1 Mytilus edulis | reverse complement strand
AATTATTTATATAAGATTGCCGCAAGTTTTCCTTGTTAAGTAAATTATCAATTTAATATTTTAAACGTGTCAAATTTTCTTTGCAGGATATAGTTAAGATCAATGATTTGATTTATTTATGATTCCATAAGTTTTGCTAAGAGGAAATTCAGCAAACAATCCTTCACTCATATTTATAATTCTGTATAATTCAAATGCCGTACAATATATGTTTAACTATTGCAAACGAAGCATTTAATGAAAATTTTTCGCAATAAAGCTGCAATCTGAATATCTTCCTACATCTGCCTACCCTTCCGGAGCACCTGCGATCACCCCTAGTTTTTGTTGGGGTTCGTGTTGCTTATTTTTTAGTTTTCTATGTTGTGTCATGTGTACTAATGTTTGTCTGTTTGTCTTATTCATTTTTAGCCATGGCTTTGTCAGTTTATTTTCGATTTATGAGTTTGACTGTCCCTCTGGTATTTTTCGTCCCTCTCTGTCCTAGCATCAATAAAACTACAGTCTTGATACCGTATAGCAGGTTATTTTTGCGGGTGTAAAATTTCGCGATTTCCATTGAATAAGGTATACGAAATATTTAGGCGGATTATAAACTTTTATCAATACCTTTGCATGTGTCGTTTTAAATTGGCGGAATTTCTTTTGGCGAATTTGTTCTATCCGCAAAAATAAGCAAAAATTTGCACCCCGCGAAAATAACCCGCTATACCGTAATATTACGGTTACAGTACACTATGAAATATCTTATAAGTTAATTTTCGTATTCGATGTTCATTAATTTAGAATAAATAGCTTCATCGTGTTCTATATCTATATGTATTGTACACCTATATCCCCATTAAAATCGTTTTTATTATGTATGTTTTTGATTTGAAAATGTGACACTATGCAGGTAAAAGTTATTCTAATCATTCAAAATCTCAAATTTTAGTAAATACTATGCTAATAAATTTACCAGATACCTTGTCAACTTTAAGATTGATTAACAGGAATGTTTTCCTCGGGTCTCTTCTTTTTTCGATGCCTTTTGATCAACCAATTCATAAATAAAATGTGCATTCCACTTTAGTACCAATGCACGGTAAAAAAAATCTCGAAAATAATTATGCAAATCAGAATGCACAAAAATGCAATGTTACCATTGTGCAACATTTGTTTGTAAATAAAGTTCTAGTAGTTTTTTTCACAAAATTTACAACGTCAGTATTTTCTATTTTTTTACCCTATTGGTATATTAATACGTTAAAATATTATGGTAAATGTATAAGTTAGTGTTTGTAGATATAGGAAGATGTGGTATGAGTGCCAATGAGACAACTCTCCATCCAAGTCACAATTTAAAAAAGTAAACCATTATAGGTCTGCAAACCCTAGGCTCATTTACATGTTTAAAGACGAATAATTTGTTCTCTAGTTCTCCAAGTTAGAAACCCTTGTTAGATTTAATCAAACTACAATTTATGAGTTTTGCATTCCAATCATGGCGGAGAAAAACTGTAAATAACACTTTCGTTGGAAGTGCCATTCATCAAAGCGAAAATCTGATAAATAAGGAATTTATAAAAATTTTAATGGTCAGAGATTTAGATGTGTATGAATAAATTATATAATTATATAAGACTCTTCAGTGGCGCTCATATCAAAATATTTATAAAGCCAAACCAGTACAAAGTTGAAGAGCATTGAGGATCCAAAATTCCCAATAACTGTGTCAAATACGGCTAAGGTAATCTATGGCTACAAAAATCTTTAGTTTTTTCGAAAAGTTCAAAGTTTTAAAAACAGAAAATCATTACAAATGACCACATTATCAATTAAGCATTGAGCAGTTTCTTGTCTAAAATGTCCTCTCAATACGGATAAAACCGATAGGAAGTTATCGAAAGGGAACATTGTGTATTTACCCCTCAAAGATAAACTTGTTTAGACAATTTAATAAATAAATAATTAGACACAATTGAGTGAAAATACAATGTATATTAAATACGAACAAACATACATGATAATACGATGTCGAATTCCTTCATTTTAGCTATAAGTCGCACTTTGTAAATACAGCTGTTTCTCAAAAGCTATCTGAGGAGATCTTGAATATTCATAGAACATTAATTTTGTTTACATACTGGTTCCCAGTTATTGCTCTCTGTGTTCCATATCACAGAGACATAACTTGGGAATGCTACCAGTACATAAACATGTAAATATTGTTTACATTGAAATCTGTGGTAACCTTTCATTTGAGGTATGGGTAGTTAAGAAAATTAGTGTTAGTTTTAAATCTGAGAAGTTCAGGACATATAAACGTTGAAAATATGCCGCACAGCCCTATATTTTGACCTGTGAAAAAAATTATGGTGCATATGAACTTTCAGTTCTAGGATAATATTTTTTTCAAAACTATATAGTAAAAGTGGTACAGTTTTAGCCGTAAAAGAAGTTTCTATGGGAAATTGCATTGTCAATATTTACAGAAATGCAACCTATAGGAACTGCTAAGTACTTAATAAAACGTCAGTGAATGTATCATTCATAGTATTTTTTCACCTGATCAGAATGTACACATATATAATACAAAATTTGAATATGTCAATTGGATAGGTTAAAGGCTTCATATGAATATATTTTTCATTTACTGTTTCATGGACAATATTTGAATAAATTGAAAATATAATTGTCTACAAATCAAACGAACCGAATAATGTTATATAAAAGTAAAATTGATTACAAGTTCAATTACCTGGCATCTTAAATATTTTACATATCTAGTATGACGTAAACGTGGTCATACTGAGGTGTTTTGTTGAAGTGTTTTTACACTGAATCATATGGTCGGTTATAGGGATGATTAGTATGATTAAAAAAATAATGAGCTGTAGTTTAGGTATTCCGTCAGTTATTCATATATTGTCTCTATTAGTGGTGTTTATATGAAACACTGGTGCATATATGTGAGTAGCAACTAGAACTTACCCTCATACAACAATAATGTTCGAAGAATACATATCATTGGAAAGTCTATAGAACAACTGTCGGGTTATGGGTACTGCCTCGATAGATAAATTACCGCATGCTATGATTTAAATAGGATTTTTGAAGGTTAAGAGAAGTCAGATTTTTACATTTTTTTCTATTCTTACTTTTTTTTCTCATTTAAATAAGTTTGCTGCTCAGTTTTAAAATAAATAGCTTTCCATAACACTTGTATATATTGATAGAGAATTAATTAAGGATTAAAAAAAGCAAAAAAAATAGAGGGGTCAATGTGCTGTTTAAGAGATATTAGCCAATGAAAATTTGGCAGGAAAATGTTCTCTCTTGATTTTTCATAGCTTTATCATTGACCAGTTCGAGTCTTCAAAAACTATTAAAACATGAAAAAAGATTGCATAAGAATTTTACAAATAGATTAGAATTATACATGTATAATATTTGTAAAAAAGAAAAAATTGGGGTCCAAGGGCAAATTTTTTTAGGGCATTCAAATGGATAAAACCAGAGGATTTCGAAAATCTGACAACAATTTAATACATGACAAGCAAACATCCTTAAAGTTTGTATGCAAGCATTCATTTCTAATTTTATTTCAGGAAGTTATTTGAATCTACGTTTTGTTTAATCTAAAGACATTGTATTATAAAAGGCGTAACATAAATTTCAAAATGATATTCACATTCAAAATATGAAAAATCCATCCAAACTGACCAAGGCAAATGCTAGACATTATCAACCAACAAAGAATAACATAAAAATAATGATGTTATATTTCGTTCTTGTTTCAGGTTTTTTCTTACAAAAAAGTAATGACAGATGCAGAATGTACTTTTTTATACGAAAGTTTGGCAACCACATTAAATACAAACACATCAGAACAACTTGATAGATTTCATATCTGTATCTTACAAAGATGATTTTGAGTTATGGTAAAGAATAGCGCACATGGTACCTATACATTCCATGCAAAACAGGTTCAACCTTAACTTCATTTGTTTGAGCAAGTGGAAAAATTTTACAATAAATTATTGTTGATTACCAATATAAAGTAAATAAATGATAAGTATATTGAAGTGTACAATTAAAAGGTAAATAAGATTTGAGTGATTTTTTATTTGAACACAGGTGTTCTTGTTTATTTTTACACCTTCATGGAATTTAGGGAATATCACATCAATCATTGAATCACATAGGGGAGAATGTGATATGTTAAAGTTTAATTTCAGTGACTTTACCTTCTGGTAATTTTGGTTATTTTTTTAATATGTATACAATTGATCCTTGATGTAAAAAAAGAGGAGAAGTGGCATATTTAATTGCCAATAAGAGAACTATCCAAATGAGGTGCGCATGCATGGTTGTAAGCAATGGAAGATCACAGTATGGCCTTAAAAATGAGCATTTATAAAACTTTAAATCGGCCATTAACGGCACCTACAAGACAAAATGTGAGGCAATTCAAAAGGAAAAACACAACACAATTAAGATTTAGAACAAAACAATTAAGACAAAACAAATAGCAACAACCGATAACCAGTGCATTACAGGATCCTGACTTGGAAAAAGCATATAACGAATATACTAGCATTACTTAAAGTACTCGCATTTTATGAAAGCTAACAACTAATACTAAGCATATGTTTTCTCAGACTATACACAGCTACGGATTAACTGTTTAGAGTATATAAACTGTCGGAGAAATGGATTACAACAGACTATGCTGTATGTATATAGTACACGAGCAATACATAATTAGTTAGGTTTAAGTTGTCACAATAGAAATAGCAACTATATTTTATTGTGACATTTCAATGTCAGCTAGCTTTACTTCTTAATATTCCAAAACCATAAGAGAAAAATATATTTCCATACCTTGCATTGTCAATGAGTTTTGATGATAATAAACTGAAGTACCAAATGCACGTGCCTGACTAAAACAAGATAAAAACATATGTGGGCAGTTCTTTGTGATTAATCAATAGAACCATTTGATAGCTTCATGACCACTGATCACCAATAAAAAAAAACAGTTGTGCAAAAAAGGAAAGAGAAATTTAGAACTACTCAAATGGAATGCTTTCTTTCTGGTAAAAACCTAACTGTTTTATTATTTAAGACCAATCATGAGGTGTAACACCACTAATTCGGGCCCGGCCAGAAAGCAGATACCAGAAAGTAGTACATATCTAACACAAAATAGTTCCTACGCATGATTTTAACTTTCAAAATATGTAGAATATGTAGGTATTTTTGGTATCAAATGAAAGGTGAAGGACTGGTGATCATTGTAGAACACTTTTTTTTGGCTCTTAATTTTGAATATAAGAATAACTGCATCAAATTTTAAAAAGAAGGTAAAATTTTGCCTGTTTGTCAGATCTGAAGTTCCGGGGAACAGTTCTTTCTTAAATGCTGATTTTGTCGGTACAAGACACCATAAGGTGTTGCTTTGACATGCAATTACTGCCACTTTAAATTGGCATAATAAGGTATGTTAGCCTCTTATGGTCATACAATATGCATCGGTTAAGACTTGACTCCAAGTTCTTATTTTTGAATCATTTTTCATTGAAATCAATAAAACATGTATATTATGACTTGTGTTTGGTAAAAAATATGCTCTTGGTCAAATAATTCTATGTTTTTTTCAAGTTTTATTTTGTTTGTTATGGTAGCCTTTTACAATCCAAGCAAATGGTATATACTCATATCAGAATTCCAAAATATCACTGTACATGCAACTTTGAACCAGTTTAGCAAGTTATCTAGCTGAGGGATATATAAATTGCTCTTAATAATGTATGTTTTACCACAGAAGTATGGTTTATACAAAATAAAGGTCTTTTCCAATCTGAAGAAAAAGGGGGGGGGGGGGGGACAATATTCTCAATTATGTCTCAAGTTTGGACTAATATATTTTTATTGAATGAAGAATCTCTGATGAATGCATATAGTACACGAGCAATACATAATTAGTTAGGTTTAAGTTGTCACAATAAAAATAGCAACTATATTTTATTGTGACATTTCAATGTCAGCTAGCTTTACTTCTTAATATTCCAAAACCATAAGAGAAAAATATATTTCCATACCTTGCATTGTCAATGAGTTTTGATGATAATAAACTGAAGTACCAAATGCACGTGCCTGACTAAAACAAGATAAAAACATATGTGGGCAGTTCTTTGTGATTAATCAATAGAACCATTTGATAGCTTCATGACCACTGATCACCAATAAAAAAAAAACAGTTGTGCAAAAAAGGAAAGAGAAATTTAGAACTACTGAAATGGAATGCTTTCTTTCTGGTAAAAACCTAACTGTTTTATTATTTAAGACCAATCATGAGGTGTAACACCACTAATTCGGGCCCGGCCAGAAAGCACATACCAGAAAGTAGTACATATCTAACACAAAATAGTTCCTACGCATGATTTTAACTTTCAAAATATGTAGAATATGTAGGTATTTTTGGTATCAAATGAAAGGTGAAGGACTGGTGATCATTGTAGAACACTTTTTTTTGGCTCTTAATTTTGAATATAAGAATAACTGCATCAAATTTTAAAAAGAAGGTAAAATTTTGCCTGTTTGTCAGATCTGAAGTTCCGGGGAACAGTTCTTTCTTAAATGCTGATTTTGTCGGTACAAGACACCATACGGTGTTGCTTTGACATGCAATTACTGCCACTTTAAATTGGCATAATAAGGTATGTTAGCCTCTTATGGTCATACAATATGCATCGGTTAAGACTTGACTCCAAGTTCTTATTTTTGAATCATTTTTCATTGAAATCAATAAAACATGTATATTATGACTTGTGTTTGGTAAAAAATATGCTCTTGGTCAAATAATTCTATGTTTTTTTCAAGTTTTATTTTGTTTGTTATGGTAGCCTTTTACAATCCAAGCAAATGGTATATACTCATATCAGAATTCCAAAATATCACTGTACATGCAACTTTGAACCAGTTTAGCAAGTTATCTAGCTGAGGGATATATAAATTGCTCTTAATAATGTATGTTTTACCACAGAAGTATGGTTTATACAAAATAAAGGTCTTTTCCAATCTGAAGAAAAAAGGGGGGGGACAATATTCTCAATTATGTCTCAAGTTTGGACTAATATATTTTTATTGAATGAAGAATCTCTGATGAAAATTTTAATATTGGTAAACACATAGCTTTCCTAATAGACATTAATAAATAGAACAATGATATTGAGAATTAAAAAAGTTTATCATATACTTAGCATTGATATGATAGCTTTTGTATATGTGTAAAAAAAGTTTTTGACTGTTTTAGTTATTGCATTTGTTTATTTGCCTTACACAAAACTATTGTCGGAAGTATATGATAAAGCGATTAATACATGGCCTTTTCCATATCAGCATGGGTATCATCCCTCGACCCATATCGGCACCTCGACTCCGTCTCGGGCTGATATGGGGGTCTCGGGATGATACCCAGGCTGATATGGAAAAGATCATGTATTAATCTCTATATATTGGCCATTTATAATATCCATATGAAGTTTTCTTTGAATAACTCATATGTTACTACCAGTCCAATTTGAGCTTTAGTATTTAGTGTTTGGACTAAAGCTTTATATGTCTTGTATTGCTTGAAATAGATCATAGAATGAAAAAGAGTAAAGCTGAGGTCAATATAGCAATTTTGGTTCTGTTATAGCTGTAACACCACTAATTCGGGCCCGGCCAGAAAGCACATACCAGAAAGTAGTACATATTTAACACAAAATAGTTCCTATGTATGAGTGTAACTGTCAAAATGTGAAGAATATTTAGGTATTTTTGGTATCAAATGAAAGCTGAAGGACTTGTGATCATTGTAGAACACTTTTTGGCTTTTAATTTTGAATATTAAAATAACTGTACAAATTTTAAAAAGAGGGTACATTTTGTCAAAATAATAGAGGTGTGCCTACTTGAAATGGAGGAATACAAGTAGGAAAATCTTTATTTCAACAAGAGTGACACAAACATTTTGGTCAAGAAGATAAAATTTTAAATGACATAAGCTCCTAGATATAGATATAAGCGGATGTAGTATGAGTAACAATGGGACAACTCTCCATCCAAGTCCCAATTTGTAAAAGTAAACCATTATAGGTCAAAGTACGGTCTTCAACACAGACACTTGGCTTACATTGAACAGCAAGCTATAAAGGACCTAAAAATGGCAAGTGTAAAACTATTCAAACGAGAAACACTTATTAACCAGGCACATCAACAACCGACAACTACTGAGCATCAGTTTCCGGACTTTAAACGTTTTAATAGGTACCAACCTGCACCATATAAACACAAATGAACAAACACTGATCGAATAAATGTGATCTCTGATACAATATCAATACAAAATCAATAAAATAAGAGTTGAATAAATAATAGCAACAGTAGTACACCGCTGTGACAAGTTGAACAACTGATATAAAACAAGAAAAACATGGAACAAAAAACCGCCAAATACACGATAACTAAAAATTATTTTGTTTCTTTATCATTTTATACAGTTTAAATGGAGAATGGATTTTATTTTTTTCAAAATAAATAATTGCCTGATTTTTGCACATGTTTTTCATTCACTAGTTATCTTTAGAACTGTGTCTCAGATTTCAAAAAAAAAAGAACAATATAACACATGTAATACACAATGAAATTTCGTGATCACTTATGAATTTGGAGGTCAAACAGTGTTGCACAAAAACATATCAAACATTTTGGGATGCTATGATTAACATATAAATGTATTTATCAATGTTATAAAGAACACGTGTATTTGTTGTGACATTTGTCACATGACTAGATATACCTGTTTAAGGTATACTCTAAAGTAATAAGTATTTCACGAGCTAATATAAGCGGGAAGAATTGTAACGGTAAATCTGTGTGTAATTATGTGTCATTCGACGCTTGCATTTCGGACAGTTCAGTCTGGTCATTTGACCCCACCCACCCACCCACTTTTAATTTGTCAATATTGTCAATTGATGTATTCATGCTTATGATTGATGTGGATGTTTTTTTAAGATTATACATGTTTGAAAAGATTGTTAACAAAGATGTTTCTTTTGTAGATTTGTGTATAATTGGAAAATGATATGTTGAAGCAGCGGCTACGGGCGTGCAGACAAATATTCATATATTGTAAATAAAATGAATAAACATGCTTAACTGTACTGTCCAGGCGAGCTGATATCCCAAATAGTGTTTGGTTTTTTATTTATAAATATTTTATGTTCGTTTGAGTTGACGAACAAGAACATAAGCTAATTTCCTTCAAGTGTTGACGTCACAATATATCAGTTAATAACATAATAAGTAATTATGCTACAATAATATAAAGATGAAAGTGTCACCATTTGAAAGATATTTTTTTTTTTGGTACCTCATTTATAAATCTTAAAGCTGGATGAAAGACATAACATCAGTTAAAAGTTGTCTGATGGCGAAAAAATCTCTGTTTCCAAATTATTTTAAAAGTGCGGATAAATATTCAAAGAAATTACTACGTTGTTAAATCAACAACTTTTCAAAATAAGTTTATTCGAAGGATCATTGAGTTTACATGTATTGTATCCGTCAACATGTTTGTGATTAATTGTTTACAATAACGAAAGGTTTTCTTAGAAATGTAAACAACTTGTGGTAAACTAAATAAAATTGTGTAATACAAAGAACTGTTTAAAAAATCCCATTAACGTGAAATTATAAAAAAAAGAAGATGTGGTATGATTGCTAATGAGACAACTATCCACAAAAGACCAAAAATGACACAGACATTAACAACAATAGGTCACCGTACGGCCTTTAACAAAAAGCAAAGCCCATACCGCATAGTCAGCTATAATAGGCCCCGATAAGACAATGTAAAACAATTCAAACGGGGAAACTAACGGCAAAGTTCTTTTATTTGTTGGTTTAGTTGTTTTCGTGGGTTATAGCAAAATTTACAAGTACTTTGGTTCAAATCACTCACGGAAATATTGTCTGAAGTTGCATATATAGTGCATAGTGCTTTTCCTGATAATCAATGCATTCTCTAGATTATGCCCATATAAATGTAATCAATCCTACTTGAAAATCTTTCAAAAGTCGTGATATGTACAATGGATGTCATAGTTCGGATTAAGCAATCCATTAAAACCATGGAAATTGGTACCTATCCTAAAAACGATATGATGTACTGTTTATTGTGCATTTTATAGAATAATTTGTCTATAGCAGGAAATTAAATACGCACGCATGTGCTGCCGCAATGTTACTATATGTTAAAAGTTTAATTTGGAAGTCATTGCATTCAAAGTAACTCAGAGTCTAGAATAAATCAATTCAAAAATTTCGAGAATTCTAAATAATTGTTATTTTTCATGGGAGCAACAAAGAAATCAAGCGATCATCAGTCACATCAATTTTGAGAATTTCAAATGTCAAACAAATTCAAGAGTTACCTCTCCAATTCAATGTTTATCAAGTTTTTTCGTTCATGGTAAATAAGAATTAATGCTACATTTAACAATATAATGTTTTATATCCGTGAAAGTTACGGAAATTTCTTCTTTTGTATGCAAATTAGTCTTTTTTTGCGAGCTCTATTTGGTTTTAAACATTATCCTGTTTTTGACCATTTTTTGTCCTGTGTGGTCATTTAGCTACGCTGGTACTTAAATATACCTAGCTGCAGACGCACTATAATCTATAAAGTTATGCGTTTTGAATTATATTGCACACCATATTCGCCATTTAGCGAACAGTACATGGAATGACTTTGCAGGCGACTTTGAAATTTCTTCTCGGTCATCGGCCGAAAACATTGTGATTAATAGTCTCCACAATGACTATAAATCATTATTCAGAGACAGCAATGATTTACTGCATGAAAAACACCTAAACTATACAGCGGAGAATCACTCATGACCGACATTACTTAATATTCAGACAATACTCTGGTTGATTGACAAGTTCACATATGGAATGATGAGATGATCGATAATATACTCAGTGAAATTAGAAACGCATACCATCAAAAATATTCCGAACCCGATATGATCCCATTTTGAGACATTCCACGAACGTTGGACTGCAAGTTACCTGCAAATTGAGTTGTATCGCGATAACTTGTTTAGCTGCACTGAATTTTATAGAGGGAAAAAAAAACTCATCCACACAATTTTCCGACAAATTATAATTACTCTGTACCAAATGCATAGAATCATTGTACAACTACACTTTATGAGAACATTTGATAAAATGGTTCGTTAAATTTAAAACTACCTTTCAAAGGAAAACGTCCATATTTTGGTTTAATTGTGAATGGAATTGATGAATTTTATGATCTCCTAATTGAAAAGTTCATAAATTCTAAAGAAACATCTAAAGCGAGAAACAAATGTTGCGTTTCTATTGCCGCTAAGTATATAGCATGTGTATATGAGGAAACAGATAAGTTTACATGGTTAAATGGTGAGCATTACTTCTGTTAAAAAGTTAAGAAATTTAGTAGGATAATTTTATTAATAATGAATAAAATATTTACTTAAAAATGTCCTACATGGAATATCATTACTGTTTTACAGGTAATGATTCATTATTAAAAATATTACATATGAGACATGATGAAGACACACACCAATGTTCATGCGCGATGGGTAATTTGTATCTACTGAAAATAGCAGCTGCTTAAAATTTTCTTTATTTAGATTTCGGTACTTAAATTAATTATTTGACTTTCAAATTGTTATCATCAGAGTTTCCCTGAAGAGTATTTTGTTGTCGAAACGTGCATCCAAGGTATTACATCATGCATCTAAACATTTGTTTTCTAGATTTGGGGTATGTTTATGTAATTAATTGAAAAATATAATTTATGAATTATATTTTTGTCAGCTGTAAGCCCTGCTTTTGAAATATCCACATACAGAAACATTAAATTGTATTTAGAAAAGAAAGAAAAAAAGAAAATACTTCAAAAATATTGATAGACGAATATTGATCATTATCAAAATTTACAGCAGTTAGAAAATGTAAACGTCAATCATGGGTTTGATTATCCCTCTTTTATCTTTGTCCCTCATTAATAAGACAGCAACGACCTTAACACACACAAAGTTGTAAACATGTCAATAAGACAACCACTATAAGGTAGCCAGTTTTGTTCACATTGTTTTGTTGGGTTGCTGTCCCATTGATATCTAACGTTTGATGTTAAGTTCAGTTACAGTAACTATGGCTGTTAACAAAACAAAACATAATCAATTACGGTTATTGGTTTGTTGAGAGCGTATTTCCTCTCATATAAGATCCTTTCGAGCCTTTGAAACTTTAAATGTTATTACTATGTTAGATTTTTTTGAATGAATTGAAAACCAACAATTCCTAAAAATGTTGAATTGCCCTAATACGTCTTAGATCATTTATGCGTGGAATGGACAACTTTTATTGTTTCGATTATTTCAATGTTTAAAACAATAGAAAGGCATATTGAAAGATACAGAAAGTTGCATAATTTGTTGCAAGGGGCAAAACTTGCAAAAGGATAAAACAAATCACTGTGTCAATAAAAAGGCTGTATTGAATTTGATACATACAAAGACTTTGATCAATTACAATGATTTACGTCGAAAAAAAAACATATGGTTACGTCCGACGGTTAACCTCACTCAGAGGGTGATATATTCCGGTTTTTTTTTAACAATCACTTTTGTCATATTGTTTCATAGGACATTTACCTTATTTACTCATTTGGTTAGTCTAGACCTATATTTTTGTGTCGCTGTATGTGGTTCAAATAATATTTTCCTTTACTTTTCATGTTTCTTGTCTAACAACAACGTCACCAGTAATATATAACATCTTTATTCTTGTTGTTTTCTAATACAAAAAAATGTTTTATTTTTTATACAACTAGTTACATGTTATAGGTTCCACTACATATTGATTGAATAAATGTACCTGTTCAAAACATAACAGCAGACATGTATGACTGAGATGCAATAAAAAAGTAGAGTAATCCTTACAATATTCTTATATGACGCAGATATCTCGGTTTGAAATCAAAGGTATATATGCTTTAATTGAAAAAAATGTGTTATCTAACTTAAACTTAAACGAGGCTGGGGGTATTACTTTCCGTAGAAATTGCTCGCAAGGAAACAAATAGAAATAATTCAAAAAGTGTTTTAATCAATATTTGTTTAATTTTTAGCTATAAAACGACGTGTATGTTTCATCAAATCAAAACACCTATCATTTGTCCATGTTGTATGGATCTACCCTAAAAGGTGTTAATTTAGATTTTTTTTAAAATATTTTCTATTCTTTTGTTTTTGGTTCTTTTTGTACATGTATACTTATTTTAGAAATACTAGATATTTTATTTGTCGACATTTTACACTTTGATTGCTGCAAGAATTGGTAATACTAGTCAGTTTAAAAATGCATTGATGCTTATATATGTTAGACTCAGATCGACGTCCGTCAATCTAATCGACGCCCATTCCCCAAATCGATGTCCGTTCCTCAAATCGACGTCCAAAACTGAGGTCACATTCTTTTAAAATCGACGTCCAATATTTTGATTATCTAATCGACGTCCAATGTGACTGCATGTAAGTGTATGAAATGAGTAAGCAACCCAACGACAAAAAAACCAAACCGACATCTTGGAGCTTTATTCAGTTTTCATAAATAGACAAAATAAACAAGCACAGCCAATTTTTCTGAGAGTATTATAATTCGGACTCTGTAAGGTTTTTTTTCAACAAATTTCTGAGTTTTACACACGTGAACGCAAGAAATTGGCATAATGTTTTTATCTTGTGCGGTTACACCACTGTTCTGAGTTAAGTGCTCACGCACATGTTTAACCTCGACATATCTTGTATGGGCCTGCATTGCATTGGTTTTCGATGGTTTATGTCTGTCATATTTTTTTTTCGGAATTGTTTTTTTTTTTTATAAATAAGACCGTTAAGTTTCTTATTTGAATTGTTGACATTTTTTATTTTGTGGCCTTTTATAGCCTTTGCGTTATGGGTTTTTATCATTGTTGAAAGCCGTATGGTTTATAATTCAATTTGCTCACATCCATTTTATTTGAACTCTGGTGTATAGTTGTCCCTCTGGAAATCATACCAATCTCTAAAATTTAAAAATTGATATCACAACCTGTTTACCTACTTAGTGTAGTATGTAACTAATTAAAAAAAAACACACACACATTTCTTTTTAAGGGCATACGATACAGGTATGATCCCATATTGAAATTTTGGACGTCGATTAGAGAATGCCAAGAAATGGACGTCGATTAGATAGGCATAAAATTGGCCGTCGATTTGGAATGTTATTTTATTATGACGTCTCATTTGGACTTCGATTTGAGGAACGGACGTCGATTAGAGACCGGACGTCAATCTGAGTCTTACATATATGTTTATCCTGTGACCTCTAAACACGAAATATTATATGCAAAATTGATTTAAGAATTTATTTTTTGAAATTTTATACACTTTACACCAGCTGTATTTAATATTACAACCTACTGCCTACGCTAGACAGCGTATTTTTTACCATTAACAACAGCTATGATTTATCAATAGACAAGGCAACATTATTTTATAACAATTTTTACCATCAACGTATACGCACATTGCGACTAAAAGTGGATCTTCAATTGTTTTTGATGACAAACGTTAATTAAATGACTTCTACATGTAGGTCTTCCCTCAAAGAAGTTAATCTATTTTAAAATTATCTATGATTCATGTTCTGAATTTGCATATATACTCATTTTAAATGAATAGCCATTTTATTTGTCGCGTATTTGTATTTTTTTTTTTTTTTAAACTATGAATATTAAATTTTGGTAGACTATATTTACAACGGGTAAGCTATTTGTGTATTGAAGAAAAGGATTAAATAAATGGTATACAAATTCATACTGATAGTACATTCCATATATTTTTTGTCATACTATAAATGCTACGAAACTGGTCATTAATATGAAAGTGGAAAGGGGATTAATATAAGTTGCAATTATTTGTTTCCCAATCCACTGTTAATAATATGTTTAAACTAATATGAGATGACCAAAACGTTATTTATATAAAATATATGAAATCATGTAAAGTTTTTAACCCCAATGAATTTTAATATAGAACTACATTTAAAAATTACAAATCTTGCAAAATCATAACCATTATTTGTGCATTCACCCTTTTGTCAACCAATATGACATTATCCTCCCTACCAGTGATCGTTCCTCATTATTATCACAATATTAGCTAATCAAGTAAATTTTTGCTCATATCATACATCTTTATTAATCAGAAAATGATTTGTTGGAACAGACAAATACGATCATCGTTGATACAAATAGATAAAAGTTTGATAATAATCGTGTTTTTTTTATATCTCGATTTTCGTTCTGCTAGTTGTTTCTCCATCATTCAATAAAAGCATATTCAAAAGCAATGCTTAAAATAATTTTCCTGACATAATACAAATTTGAAAATAATCTATTAAAAAGAAGTAATCGGCGTTATAAAATTCCCCTTATTTTGTGTCCGCCATATTGCGATAATCGTAATTGCAGTTGCCTATGTTATGGTATAATGAGCAAAGAAGATGCCATTTACTAATTAGTAAGATGATAAGTTTTATGAAGTTGCATTTTATGTTAATACTTGCCAGTTTAAGATATGCATTGCGGCTTCTATATGTAGATCATTGATGCATTTATTCATTAAAGCTTCAAGTCAAAAATTGGTTTGGGAGTTTTCGTTTTAACTGTTTCTTAATTTCTTTATTCGAGGCTTATATTATATGAATATTTGGTATGGGTTTTGGTTGTTAGACAGATTTTACTATCTTAACATGCTTAACTGAGGTATTTCTCCGTTTACTAAGTATTAATTAAGTTTGTCAAATACAATTTTTTTTTTACTGCTTACGTGGTATTATACTTTTCATCAACTGCGATGCTGATAAGATTAATTTCAAACATGAGGTATAAATGTTAGTTGTTTCTTCAAAACGTTATGTTTTAATTCACTTTGAGCAAAACTAAAAAATGTTCGTATATAAACATATAAGCTTGCTTTTTGTCCCACCTGTAAGCTCGAATAGAAGTAAAAAAAACTTTAAAAAAATATATACATTTCCTTGTTTGTAAATCAAAATTGTATAAGTAATTATAAGATAAAAGAATGAGACCGTTATAATATTCAAAACTAATGTATGATTAGAAAATAGAAAAAAGTTGAAAGACCGTTGAAAACATGCTGCTTTTAAGCAAAATAAAATAGTAAACTTGAATTGAAACCTTTCTGCATAATCATTTATTGAGAGCTGTAAGGGAAAGGATACACATTTGTTTCGTATTTTCTTAGTTCCCCGTCCAAACGCTCATCACACCCTGGCGGTTACCCATCTATTCAACCTAAAGAGTAGGAAACACCCATGACCACCAATTGGAATACAACACAGCGAAAAAAAACCTCCGGGCTTCAGTTTGCCGCTAAAAATAAAAAAGTGAACTATTTCAATGAAAATAAACGTCACACTACTCCCAAAACATATGAAGAACTAAAAAAAACATGCAATACTAAGAGAAGCCACAGGTATTGGTTTCAGACAGGCGCCTATAACAAAAATAGATTTCGAAAGATCACAACCCTGCCACTAGCCAATGCTAAATAAACAAACACACAGCAGTAAGTACAAGAGAAATCAGCAAAAAAGAAGTCAGAGTCGGACGTGCAATGGAACATAAATTGATAAAGGACTACACACATTTACGACATGCCAGCTCAAGACCTCAATTAAACTTATGATTTTCTAATATGAACATAATAATATTACATCTTTCAACACACTGCCTACGGAAGACAACATACTATTGATCATTAACAACAGCTATTACTGACTTATAGACAAGTCTACGCCAGTTGATATCAATTTTAATCATCAACTAGTACGCACATTGCGACTTACAGTACAATTCAATGAATTTTGCAGCTAATCGTTAATTAAATGGTTTATACATGTTGTTCCACATAAAAGAGAAGTAAAGTTTGTTTTTAAAATTACCTACAATTCTCATCAGCCATGTTTGAAATTTGCATATATACTATTATAAACTTTTATTTTGTCTTAACACATTTCAGTTTAATGTGTGCTTTGCTACTTCCATATGTAGATCTTTGGTGTATTTATCATTAAAGCTTCTATTCAACAATATGTTAAGGGAGTTCTCGTTTGAACTTTTTCCTAATTTCATTATCTGAGGCTTAAATATGACTATTTAGTATGGGTTTTGCTCATTTTCAAGATATGAATAACTTTACTTACGTATCTCTCCGTTTACTAAACATTGATAAAAGTTATCAAATACAGTACAGTATATAATCAAATTATGATAAAAATTTGAAAACTTTTTACTTTTCATCATTTGTGATGCTGGTAAATTGTTTTAATTAAACATAAGGTATAAATGTTAGTTGTTTCTTCAGAACACATATTCTGTACTTTTCATGTGCACCGTTATGTTTCCAACTACTTAAAGCAAAACGAAAAAAATCATGTATATGAACATAATTGCATTACTCCGTGTCACACCTATAAGCTCGAAATAAGTAAATATTAAAATATTATATACTTTTCCTGGTTCGTAAATCAAAATTGCATAATAATTTACAGATAAAAGAAAGATATCATTATAATAATCAAAACTGATGTATGATCTGAATTTAATTCTTTTCATTATCTGCTTAATTAATATAAATTTAAAACAGAAAAAAGTTGAAAGACATTTGAAATCATGCTACTTGCACGAAAAAAAATTAGTACAAGTTTTAATTTTAACTATTTTGCAATATTATTTAGTAAGAGCTTAAAGGGTAAGGGTATCTATTTTTTATATTTCCTCTGTCCACAGTCCATCCATTTATCCAAGTGAATATAAGTTTTATCTTTGACTCAAGATACATTTTATAGCGTACCATTGATTATACACAACAACATTACTGACTATCACACAACGATATTTTATAAACAATATAAAGAAAAATTAACAATCAACAAATATTGAATTGAAATTGGAATTACATGGTTTCTGCTGATAAACGTTTTTTAAATGTCTTAACGTCAAGAAATTAATTTTGAAGTTTTGAATTTTTTCATAATTCGTATGTGCATTGTTATAAATGTATATTTATACTCATTTTAAAATGTTAGCCCACTTGAATAATGCATAAAGTGATCTTGTATAGATTAATACATACATGAATTAATAGGCATTTTATTTGTTGGCATTTTACACCTTCCATATCACGGTGTAAACTTTTTGAAAACATTATTCTTACCTATTTATAATACAATCAGCCAGAAGCATTGCATCAAATCAGCATTAAGGACGTCAGGTTTTAAAAAAAAAGTTATGAAAACTTCTTAGTTGTAAGATATTCATTGCTGCTTTCATATGAATATCTGTATGACTATTGAACATAAAAGTAAAAAGATAGTTTTTAAAAAATTTGGATGCTTAAAAGTTATTTCTGACTATTCGGTGTGAGTTTTGATATCTTTATGGTATATCAATAAAATTTATAGTGGTAATTCTACTGAACAAATATCATATACAGTTATTTATTAAATTATGATAAAACTAATTTACTTATTCAACTGCAATGTTGATCAAACAAATTTAAATTTAGAAGTATAAATGTCACCTGCTTCTTCGGGAAATATTTGTATGTATTTTTATGTTTAGCGTTATATTTTTATCACTATAGGCACATACAAAATGTTTATCTAAGATTATATTTAAGATTACTACTTGTCACACCTGTAAGTTTTATTATAAAAAAAACATGATACCATTCCTTGTTCCTAAATCAAAATGCAGTAATGATTTACAGATAAAAGAATGGTATCAGTATACTAATCAAAACCGATGAATGAGCTGAGTTTAATTCTTTTCGTTATTTACTAAATTGATATCGATGGAAAAAGAGTAATAGTCTTAAAAAATTGTTTATGGTAAAACTTTAAATAACAACTATTATTGCAATCATTTTTTTTATAAAATGCCTCACGTAGAACACAATGGTGTACAATCCCCCTTTTATGCTTCCTATCCATGTGCACACATTATTCATCCTTGACATGTGTTGCAATGACTATTGCAACACATGCCAACTCAGTACAGCGTTCTTTTGACCATAAATAACGCCTATACTGACTTTCAGCCAACCCCTTTTTTGTTATTCAAAATTTAGAATTTAAACTTTACTTATTATAATATTATGGTGTAATTCGACAGCAAATTACGAAAAACACCCCAGTAATTAATTGAAATATCCAAAAGTATGTGCAAAATTCCAAAAGAGGGTTAACTTGATATGAAACATCAATAGGGTTTAAGTACACTACAACTGAGGTAGATTTTAGTAATTTTCAACTGTTTGTAATGGACAGCCTACTCTTTCCAACAAGAATTAAACTTCGATTTGGTATTTATTTAAAAAAAAACAACAACACAAAAACCACTTTTTAATTAGTTTTTAATCACTTTTACTCATTATGGGTGGTACATTTTGAAGTTTTGTTCACTCAGGTTAGCCTCCATTATAGACAATGTACCAAGACGTATAGATAACGCATAGAAAACATAAAGTCTCTAGAGTTTTGAGCTGGTTTTCTTTCAAAAGTAAATCTCAGTGTAGTGAAAGAAAAATATTTCACTAAAAATTTCATATATCGAGACTTGTTTGTACTCGTTCCTGAATAATACTGCCTATTAACACATGCACTACACGCGATAGTGAATACATGTGATATTTTGGTAACCCGTGGAACATTCCTCAGTAGAAAAAAAAATAAGGAAATTTACTATGATTGAAAAACAACTATCGACCGGTAAAACTAAAAAAGAAATAAATAGATATATGAAGATGTGATACGAGTGCCTATGTTACTGGTTTCTTCAGGAAATATGTTCATGTATTTTTATATATAAAAAAGTTATGTTTTAAATCACTACAGATTTAAAAAAAAATCAAATTATGAGATATTTTAGATTACTTCTTGTCACACCTGTATGCCCATATATGAGTAAAGAAAATAAATCTTTCCGTGTTCGTAAATCAAAATTGTATTATGATTTACTTATACTAGAATAAGTTTATTATATCAATCAAAACTGATGGATGAGCAGAGTTTAATTCTTTGCATTGTTTGCTTAATTAATATCAATAACGAATATAGTTTACACGACTCAAAAATGAAAGCACTGTCTCTAAAACTCATGTTACTTTTTTTGCAGACACAGTGCTACACACAATGTCTGTCCTAGTATAATACTGACTATCAATTGTTAAATTTTTTACCAACCAAGTATGCAAAATCTCAAAGTATTCATTAGACCAAAAGTACATAATCGTTAAAAGATGTTGAAAGACTGTTTATGACATTTTGATACAGCCATATTTAAATGGGAGTTTTCTTGTTTGGCATTCCATTGCAGTCATTGATTTTCTAACGCTTTGAGAATGCACATAATTGCAAAAGGCTCCGCCAACTCACGTCAGCAAACTATTGACCCTAATAATCATCTTTAGTGGATATTGCACCAAGCAATGTATGCTCTAGTATTGATCAGATCATGTAATGAAAATATAATGAAATTAGAAAAGAATTTTAACTATCTGCATAATATTTATGATTATATTGTGCAATTCGACAAATAAAATCAGAATGGCAGTAAGTGATTAAAAATTCCACAAAAATGTACAAAATCGTAACATTAATTATTATCAGTATTAAAAAGCAAGGCACAGGTGTTTATGTCATTCCCACTGCTTGTCATGGACATCCCACTCTTTCCCACAAAAATATACAAACTAATATAAAAAAGAAGATGTGGTATGATTGCTAATAAGACAACTGTCCACAAGAGACCAAAATGACACAGACATTAAAAATTATAGGTCACCGTACGGCCTTCAACAATAAGCAAAGCCCATACCGCATAGTCGGCTATAAAAGGCCCCGATAAGACAATGTAAAACAATTCAAACGAGAAAACTAAAACTAAGCTTGTTTCAATAAAGATCTGCCAACAAGTTGAATTGCATAGTTTAAATATTCCACTTATTATAATATGTGTATTTTGAAATTTTGCACACTCGGTTTTGACTACGTCGAATATATTTCATCAAACTCACTGATAACGCGTAGAACAAATATAGACCCTTGTGTGTTTAGCTATACTTCCTTGCAAAATTAAATGGTCATTGTACAGAAAATAATTACCAATCCAAGAATTTAAGTATAAAAAAATAGTAAGCCCTTGACCAAACATCTCGGATAGTTAACTCATGCGCAATGCGAATCCGTGAATAATTGTAGTATTAGATATTTTTCAATACTTAGTCTAGTCATAATTATATAAATACTTTTAGAGAGGCATGTTTCCTCCTTTCACTAGAAGGATATATTGAATGGAATCCTACACAGTTTTAAAGTGCGCAGATGTATTTAGCAAACACATCAATGTAGGGTTCTGGATGCTTTTCGATCTCGTACTCTAATTGACCTTTTTAACTTTATTTATTCGCGCGTCACTAATGATGACGTATATAATTCTGATCCTGGTTTATATGATGAGTTAAGGTATTATTACTTGAGGGCTTTAACATATTCTGTGTTGACAGCAATTGACAGGTATGCTATGGTCATCTTTATACATTTACTGCTTACAAAACCTCGAAGTTCTTGCAATATTTAAGATTTGCTAGACGACAAAAATATTAATGAAATGTTTTAACAAAAAAAAAAATTATAATGTTAATGGACATTGTTTTGTTATTTATTTGGCACTTTTACATGTTTAAAGATTTTTGATTTAAGCATCATTAATAGGGCTTTTAAAGACGAAAAACGCGTTAGGCTTATACAACTGTTATCCTAGTATCTCCGTTGCGATATATATTGGAACTTCTTAAGATAGTTCTTGAAAAGAATGAAGTTATGTTCAATGGTAAATTTTTTAAAACTTCAACTGGAGTTCCAATGGGAAATAGTTTATCACCTGAAATTACGGATCTGAGAGTTTATGAAGTCTTAAATAGTATTTTAAGGACTTTCCAACATAAACAGAAAATATCAAGCCTCTACAGGTTTAGGGACGATGGCTTTTTTATTTACAATGAAGGTACAGATGATGAAATAGCACAATTCTTTGAACATGCTAACAGACAACATGCACTTCTAAAATTTACACACGAGAAATCACAAACTAAAATGCAGTTTTTAGATGTGTTGGTATTCAAAGGTCCAAGATTTAGAGAAACAGGAATCTTAGACATTCCAAAAAAAAACTGAAAATTATCAGTACTTAGAGAGATCCTCATGCCACCCATCCTCTACTTTCAGAGGCATAATTAAAGGAGAAATGCTTCGCTTTAAGAGATGTACGAACGATCCAGTAGATTTGTACTTGTTTGGCTTTATAAATATTTTGATATGAGCGTCACTGATGAGTCTTATGTAGACGAAACGCGCGTCTGGCGTACAAAATTATAATCCTGGTACCTTTGATAACTATTTGCAAAAACAATATACGTTATTTTCTGAGCGCCTTATTAAAAGGGGATATCCAAAAAATGAAATTAAAACTGTT
>CM034351.1:22761368-22809637 GCA_019925275.1 Mytilus edulis | reverse complement strand
TTAAAAGCCAAAAAGTGTTCTACAATGATCACCAGTCCTTCAGCTTTCATTTGATACCAAAAATACCTAAATATTCTACACATTTTGACAGTTACACTCATACATAGGAACTATTTTGTGTTAAATATGTACTACTTTCTGGTATGTGCTTTCTGGCTGGGCCCGAATTAGTGGTGTTACAGCTATAACAGAACCAAAATTGCTATATTGACCGCAGCTTTACTCTTTTTCATTCTATAATCTATTTCAAACAATACAAGACATATAAAGCTTTAGTCCAAATACTAAATACTAAAGCTCAAATTGGACTGGTAGTAACATATGAGTTATTCAAAGAAAACTGCATATGGATATTATAAATGGCCAATATATAGAGATTAATACATGGTATTTTCCATATCAGCCTGGGTATCATCCCGAGACCCCCATATCAGCCCGAGACGGACTATACATACAGCATCGTCTGCTGTAATCCATTTCTCCGACAGTTTATATACTCTAAACAGTTAATCCCTAGCTGTGTATAGTCTGAAAAAACATATGCTTAGTATTAGTTGTTAGCTTTCATAAAATGCGAGTACTCTAAGTAATGCTAGTATATTCGTTATATGCTGTTTTCAAGTCAGGATCCTGTAAGGCACTGGTTATCGGTTGTTGCTATTTGTTTTTTCTTAATTGTTTTGTTCTAAATCTAAATTGTGTTGTGTTTTTCCTTTTGAATTGCCTCATATTTTGTCTTGTAGGTGCCGTTAATGGCCGATTTAAAGTTTTATAAATGCTCATTTTAAGGCCATACTGTGATCTTCCATTGCTTACAATCATGCATGCGAACCTCATTTGGATAGTTCTCTTATTGGCAATTAGATATGCCACTTCTCCTTTTTTTACATCAAGGATCAATTGTATACGTATTAAAAAAAAAAAAAATTACCAGAAGGTAAAGTCACTGATATTAAACTTTAACATATCACATTCTCCCCTATGTGATTCAATGATTGATGTGATATTCCCTAAATTCCATGAAGGTGTAAAAATAAACAAGAACACCTGTGTTCAAATAAAAAATCAATCAAATCTTATTTACCTTTCAATTGTACACTTCAATATACTTATCATGTATTTACTTTATATTTGTAATCAACAATAATTTGTTGTATAATTTTTCCACTTGCTCAAACAAATGAAGTTAATGTTAAACTTGTTTTGCATGGAATGTATAGGTACCATGTGCGCTATTCTTTACCATAACTCAAAATCATCTTTGTAAGATACAGATATGAAATCTATCAAGTTGTTCTAATGTGTTTGTATTTAATTTGGTTGCCAAACTTTCGTATAAAAAAGTACATTCTGCATCTGTCATTACTTTTTTGTAAGAAAAAACCTGAAACAAGAACGAAATATAACAACATTATTTTTATTTTATTCTTTGTTGGTTGCTAATGTCTAGCATTTGCCTTTGTCAGTTTGGATGGATTTTTCATATTTTGAATGTGAATATCATTTTGGAATTTATGTTACGCCTTTTATAATACAATGTCTTTAGATTAAACAAAAAAGTAGATTCAAATAACTTCCTGAAATAAAATTAGAAATTTATGCTTACATACAAACGTTAAGGATGTTTGCTTGTCATGTATTGAATTTTTGTCAGATTTTCGAAATCCTCTGGTTTTATCCATTTGAATGCCCTAAAATAATTTGCCCTTGGACCCCAATTTCTCTTTTTTACAAATCTTATACATGTATAATTATAATCTTTTTGTAAAATTCTTATGCAATCTTTTTCATGTTTTAACAGTTTTTGAAAACTCGAACTGGTCAATGATAAAGCTATGAAAAATCAAGAGAGAACAGTTTCCCGCCAAATTTTCATTGGCTAATATCTCTTAAACTAGCACATTGACCCCTCTATTTTTTTTTGCTTTTTTTAATCCTCAATTAATTCCCTATCAATATATACACGTGTTATGGAAAGCTATTAATTTTAAAACTGAGCAGCAAACTTATTTAAATGAGAAAAATAAAGTAAGAATAGAAAAAAATGTTAAAATCTAACTTTTCTTAACCTACAAAAATCCTATTTAAATCATAGCATGCGGTAATTTATCTATTGAGACAGTACCCATAACCTGACTGTTGTTCTATAGGTCCTAGTTGCTACTCACATATATGCACCAGTGTTTCATATAAACACCACTAATAGAGACAATATATGAATAACTGACTGAATACCTAAACAACAGCTCATTATTTTTCTAATCATACTAATCATCCCTATAACCGACCATATGATTCAGTGTAAAAACACTTCAACAAAACACCTCATTATGACCACGTTTACGTCATACTAGATATGTAAAATATTTAAGATGCCAGGTAATTGAACTTGTAATCAATTTTACTTTTATATAACAAACTTATTCGGTTCGTTTGATTTGTAGACAATTATATTTTCTATTTATTCAAATATTGTCCATGAAGCAGTAAATGGAAAATATATTCATATGAAGCCTTTAACCTATTCAATTGACATATTCAAATTTTGTATTATTTATGTGTACATTCTGATCAGGTGAAAAAAAAACTATGAATGATACATTCATTGACGTTTTACTAAGTACTTAGCAGTTCCTATAGGTTGCATTTCTGTAAATATTGACAATGCAATTTTCCATAGGAACTTCTTTTACGGCTAAAACTGTACCACTTTTACTATGAAGTTTTGAAAAAAAATCTTATCCTAGAACTGAAAGTTCATATGCACCATAATTTTTTTCAAAGGTCAAAGTATAGGGCTGTGCGGCATATTTTCAACGTTTATATGTCCTGAACTTCTCAGATTTTAAACTAACACTAATTTTCTTAACTACCCATACCTCAAATAAAAGGTTACCACAGATTTCAATGTAAACAATATTTACATGTTTATGTACTGGTAACATTCCCAAGTTATATCTCTGTGATATGGAACACAGAGAGCGATAACTGGGAACCAGTATGTAAACAAAATTAATGTTCTATGAATATTCAAGATCTCCTCAAAAGAGGCGTGTTTTGAAAAACAGCTGTATTTACAAAGTGCAACCTATACAGACATTTATTCAAATAGAAAACTCTCTTAAATCAGTTTTTCTCACTTAAATACTCATTTATCAGAATTAAAGTCTTAAAGAAATCATTGTGTATACTCTAAGTTTTTCTTTACTATTCATTTTATACCCCTCCCCTTATTCAATTTTTTAAAGAATTTGAAAACAAGACTTTAATTATTGCCAGCTTACCCTATTTGCATATTTTCTGATACAAAATGCCTAGAACCTGTTTTAAACTGTTTCGATAACATATTGAAAGCATATCAGAATACTGTAAAAATAATGTAATGTTTAGCAGTCAATTATTACAACATTCAAGATTATATAAAGTATCCAATCCAGCCTCTGTATTTAGTCCACATCTTACTGAATGCCTATTTGTCAATTAAAGAACACATTTTCAGCCTCAAATGGTCAATTTAGAATTCTTGTCACGACAGTATCATCTGTGACCATATATGTGACACAATTTAGCTAATATATATACTAGATGTGATCAAACAAAACCATATTTGCAATAGTTGTATGCATGCAGATACATACCAGTCTAAGACATAAATTCACTTACAATGTTGTAGAGATAATTGCTAACATCTGATTTTTGCTTAACTTCCAAGCATAGTTATGGTTTTCTATATCAAGAACTTTAATATCATAAAATCATAGCATTTACTAGTTAAATTATTTGTTTTATGACCCAGGGGGCAGGCAATTTTCTATATTTTTTGCCCTTGACGACTATAATTTCCTAAATCATTCTGCTGTTTCTATCAATTTGGAATATTTAGTACCTATTCAGAATAGAACACACTATTGTAGGTGTTTTTGAGATATTTTTGTTTTTCTAGCTTGTATTTATTATGCCGTGGTGACAAAAAAGCAGATTTAGGTGTTACGGCTTACTTTTGGGTTATCGAAAGGACACAAATACCCCATAAATAATATTCAGGCAGGATCTATGAGTTTCAATAACTGCGAAGAGTAAATATAAGCGCTTCTTAACAATTTAACTTACAAATATGCAGATGTTATGAATTAATTTTGTATCCAGGACTTTAAGTAAACTATGCATACTGTAAACTGTGAATTTAGGTTGAGTCATCATATTTAAGGCCCAGGATTTTATCTATCTTCATTAAATATTTTTTTAAACTTCATATTTGAGTTAATTTCTTTATAATCTGTGAAATAAAGCAAATTTGGTTAAATTCTGAATGTGCCCCCTTTTCACCCTATATAGGTTGCATTTCTGTAAATATTGACAATGCAATTTCCCATAGGAACTCCGTTTACGGCTAAAACTGTACCACTTTTACTATGAAGTTTTGAAAAAATTCTTATCCTATAATTGAAAGTTCATATGCACCACAATTTTTTTTTTAAGGTCAACCTATAGGGCTGTGCGGCATATTTTCAACGTTTATATGTCCTGAACTTTCAGATTTTAAACTAATACTAATTTTCTAAACTACCCCTACCTCGAATGGAAGGTTACCAAACATTTCAATGTAAACAATATGCACATGTTTTTTTACAGGTAACAATCCCAAGTTATGTCTCTGTAAGATGGAACACAGAGAGCATAACTGGGAACCAGTATGTAAACAAAATTAATTTTCTATGAATATTCAAGATCTCCTAAAAAAAAGGCGTGTTTTGAGAAACAGCTGTATTTACAAAATGCAACTTATAGCTAAAATGAAGGAATTCAACATCGTATTATCATGTATGTTTGTTCGTATTTAATATACATTGTATTTTCACTCAATTGTGTCTAATTATTTATTTATTAAATTGTCTAAAGAAGTTTATCTTTGAGGGGTAAATACACAATGTTCCCTTTCGATAACTTCCTATCGGTTTTATCCGTATTGAGAGGACATTTTAGACAAGAAACTGCTCAATGCTTACTTGATAATGTGGTCATTTGTATAGATTTTCTGTTTTCAAAAATTTTGAATTTTTCGAAAAAAAAACTAAAGATTTTTGTAGCCCAGGCATAGATTACCTTAGCCGTATTTGGCACAGTTATTGGAAATTTTGGATCCTCAATGCTCTTCAACTTTGTACTTGTTTGGCTTTATAAATATGTTGATATGAGCGCCACTGAAGAGTCTTATATAATTATATAATTTATTCATACACATCTAAATCTCCGACCATTAGAATTTTTATAAATTCCTTATTTATCAGATTTTCGCTTTGATGAATGGCACTTCCAACAAAAGTGTTATTTACAGTTTTTCTCCGCCATGATTGGAATGCAAAACTCATAAATTGTAGTTTGATTAAATCTAACAAGGGTTTCTAACTTGGAGAACTAGAGAACAAATTATTCGTCTTTAAACATGTAAATGAGCCTAGGGTTTGCAGACCTATAATGGTTTACTTTTTTAAATTGTGACTTGGATGGAGAGTTGTCTCATTGGCACTCATACCACATCTTTCTATATCTACAAACACTAACTTATACATTTACCATTATATTTTAACGTATTAATATACCAATAGGGTAAAAAATATAAAAAAATACTGACGTTGTAAATTTTGTGAATAAAACTACTAGAACTTTATTTACAAACAAATGTTGCACAATGGTAACATTGCATTTTTGTGCATCCGAGGAAAACATTCCTGTTAATCAATCTTAAAGTTGACAAGGTATCTGGTAAATTTATTAGCATAGTATTTACTAAAAATTGAGATTTTGAATGATTAGAATAACTTTTATATGCATAGTTTCACATTTTCAAATCAAAAATATAGATAATAAAAACGATTTTAATGGGGATATAGGTGTACAATACATATAGATATAGAACACGATGAAGCTATTTATTCTAAATTAATGAACATCAAATACGAAAATTAACTTATAAGATATTTCATAGTGTACTGTAACCGTAATATAACGGTATAGCGGGTTATTTCGCGGGGTGCAAATTTTTGCTTATTTTTGCGGATAGAACAAATTCACCAAACGAAATTCCGCCAATTTAAAACGACACATGCAAAGGTATTGATAAAAGTTTACAATCCGCCTAAATATTTCGTATACCTTATTCAATGGAAATCGCGAAATTTTACACCCGCAAAAATAACCTGCTATACGATATGAAGAATGTAGTTTTATTGATGCTAGGAAAGAGAGGGACGAAAGATACCAGAGGGACGGTCAAACTCATAAATCGAAAATAAACTGACAAAGCCATGGCTAAAAATGAAAAAGACAAACAGACAAACATTAGTACACATGACACAACATAGAAAACTAAAGAATAAGCAACACGAACTCCACCAAAAACTAGGGGTGATCGCAGGTGCTCTGTAAGGGTAGGCAGATCTAGGAAGATATTCAGATTGCAGCTTTATTGTGAAAAATTTTCATTAAATGCTTCGTTTGCAATAGTTAAACATATATTGTACGGCATTTGAATTATACAGAATTATAAATATGAGTGAAGGATTGTTTTCTGAATTTCCTCTTAGCAAAACTTATGGAATCATAAATAAATCAAATCATTGATCTAAACTATATCCTGCAAAGAAAATTTGACACGTTTAAAATATTAAATTGATAATTTACTTAACAAGGAAAACTTGCGGCAATCTTATATAAATAATTGTATTTTTTTAATCAATTGTTAATTTAATTGACATTGTGTTGTGATTGATCTCTGATAGTATAAGAACACCTGTATTCAGTAATATTATTATAAATGAATTAGTTTTTTCAATGGGAATGCATTGGAGGTCAATTTGATATCTTTTTAAAAAGCTGCTTTTATATAAAACAAAAATGTATACAATTTGTGCTACAATTCTAATCATTGGATCCATATTGCGTTCATATCAAGTAACAGGTAATTTGATTTTTTTCAGTTTGACTTTTATTTATATTAAATTAATTTATTATCGTTTTGAATGTTTTTCTATTGCATACACACTATCTAAAACCCCCAAAAAAATGATCCTACGTTTTTTGTATGTTTGATTGATTAAGACAAATTAGGAATTTTAGAGTTATATTTGACAAATGTTGTCTCAATATGTATTACTTAAAATTGAGAAAGGAAATGGTGAATATGTCAAAGCGACAACCACCCGACCATAGAGCAAACAACAGCCGAAGGCAACCAATGGGTCTTCAATGTAGCGAGAATTCCCGCACCCGTAGGTGTCCTTCAGCTGGCCCCTAAAATATGCATAATAGTACAGTGATAATGGACGTCATACTAAACTCCGAATTATACACAAGAAACTAAAATTTAAAATCATACAAGACTAACAAATATGTTTGCAATAGAACACTTTAATTGATACAAACGATATAATGATATTTCCGAGGTGGAGTGGGGGTATTAAAACAACAAGTAAAAGATCTAAATGAACCTTACAATATTGAAGTTGCTTATTCATGTTCATAAAATTGAAAATGGAAATTTGGAATGTGTCAAAGAGACAACAAACCGACATTAGAGCAGACAACAACCGACGGCCACCAATGTCTCTTCAATTCAGTGAGAAACTTCAGCACCCGGAGGTGCCTTCAGCTGGCCAATAAACAAATATATATACTAGGTCAGTGATAATGGACGTCATACTAAACTCACAACTATACACAAGAAACTTACATTAAAAATCACAAGACTAACACAGGCCAGAGGCTCCTGACTTTGGACAGGCGCAAGATTGCGGCGGGGTAAAACATAATTTTATGTCTGAAATCCCCCTATACCTCTAGCCAGTGTAGAAAAAACAAATGCTATATAAAGGTACCTGAATATTTGTTTTTACTTACATATTATGTCAAAAGGATGTGTTAAATTGATGGATCTGTTTAAATAACAAAAACTATGGAAAACAAATATCACTATAAGGTGGTTTTCTTCAAATGGGATTTTTTTTCCTTCAGGTTTATCATACGGAAAACCAGCTTCTATCGAAGAAGACCAACAAATTGATGATTGTCCGGAGCTGGACTGTTATTATTTAAGCTATCCTATAAAATGTTTTAAACCTACAACATTTTGGTATGAGGGCAGACTATGCCCAGGCTGTTTTCGTAATATCTGTTCAACATATCTGTATAACCCACCACAGTACATGAGAAGAAACTACAGACCAACTCAGTACAGACAGAAGAACTTTTATTATTATGACGATTGAGGTAAATATTGTCTGTTGTTGATTGTTTGCTGTCGTATTTGCGTTTATTACATAATTTCTGTAAAATGATTTGTGCTTATAAAAAAAGGATAATACGATGGAATAATACATTTTAAACTTACACAATTACCTTATAAACTTTATGAACAAAATAACCGTTAACATTTTTATGACCAAAATATGATCCAAACATGCTTTAGATGCAACTTAAGCTATTCCATTATGGATAAGTTTAAAATGTTTTGTTCTAGTTGTTAATAGTCACCCTTAGTACGTTCATGCATCATCAACTACCAAAGATACTAACTGCAATGATTGATGCAAAAACATATTTAATTTTTACTATTTATTTATTTCAAATGGAGTTAATATAAGCAATATGATAAGTTATCAATCTAAAAAAAAATGTTTTGTTAATTTATATCTAATTCATATTCTACGATTTAATTTCAGGTTAAAAAATTAACAAGAAGAGATTGTGTCTCTGCAAGGTTTTTACAGAGCTTCTACATCCATTGACTTGCTAGTTTTGCTAATGTAATGGAAGATGAGCAAAGTCGTACAAACGTTAGAAGAAGGTGAAAAACGTATCGACTTATCACAAATTGATTGTCTTTTATGTGACATATACACTCAGTGGTGGAAAAAAGACGTGTAGATTGTGCTGTGCATTTACTTCATGAATGTTAAGATCTGATGCGTATACTCGAAAGACAGAAATTTGAACATTGTTTGAACGAAATGATAATACTATGATTTACTCAATGTATGGAGTAAAGTTTTCAATAAAAATTATCTATAAATTTGTTTATTTATTTTGATACAAGGTTGTTGGCATGTGAATGTACATGTATATCCGATACAACTTTATAGGGAACCACTTTATTAGTAAACGCTCAGAGTCGAATAACTCAATCCTACAGTATCCTAGTTTTTTTCGAAATTCTCCACAGAGAAATAGATGTTGGTTTGATCTTCTTCTTGTTCTTTTTCTTTTTTGTTTCTTCTTTTGTTTCTTGTTCTACTACTTCTCGCATCAAAAATTGAAAATGCATGTTTAAGAAAAAAATACGTTTCGTCATGTCAAACTGGATGTAAAACGTGCTAGTTCAAACGTTAACAGGCTATCGGAAGACATGTCAGTCTGTCCGTACGCGTCATTCTGTCATTGCATCGGCTTACGTTTTCTTGAAGTTGTTTGTCTGTTTTTTTCCCCCGGATTTAGCCATGACGTTGTCATTTGCAGTATCAGCTTTTACTTAAACTTGTACATGTGCTAGATAATTGACTGTACGACCTAGAATAAACTGAAAAACCTAAGCTAAACTTGAATGGAAATCACAGATTTGATGCTAGTTATATAAAATTATATCGTTGTTGGGTTTAAATTTAATAGAAAAGTATGAACTGTCTTGTTGCATGGATATTGGTATAAACCTCTGTAGTAGAATTGTCAAATATGTAGAAATAAGAAATCAAAACATACTAATGTGACTGCGTGGTTGATATAATCATATATTATCATCCTTTACGGAAGGATTTATGACAAAGCCATGTATTATGTTTCCTATTGTAATCATGAGAAAGTCGTAGCCTAAATCCATGTAATAACAACAACAGCATTGGTTCAAATCTAGCTGACGGAAGGAAAAAACGTTGCCGCTGCATTTTTGAAAATCAAAAATTGTTGTATTATGTTCATCCTGAAATAAATATAACCTGAAATCTAAAATTCATAATATAATATCAAACGTAATCAACTGTTTCTTCAAATGTACTAAGTCCTTTATGCTAAGCAAAGGTTCCAAAGTTTCAGAATCGTTGTCAAAACTTGACAATTGATTTTTTATTTGAATTTTCTTGAAAATATAAACTGTATTCTACGATTATGTCTGATTTATCCGCAAAAGGTGTCAATGTTTATATTTAATCACAACACATACCATTTTTGGGATACGATTGCTTTCAAGCAATCTGTAGACTTATACGATTGAATCATATGCAATGCCCTCACGTCAAACGTTTTATTCTAAACATTAAGGAACATCTCAGATTCGTATGATTGTCTTGGTTTAAAAGGTAAAAACACACAAATGGATTGAACTTAAACAACTTTCCTATAATGTTCTTTTCATTATCTTCATGTTTGATATTTCCCTTGACTTATATGTGTGTTTTTAACAAATGGAAAATCAGAATTAAGCAGTATTTATATTTAGTGTTTTTATAAATTTAGAAACACGTTAGAGGGAATTCCTCAGTTGTGATAAAAATGCGAGAGTTCTCTGAATTCCGATAAATCTATTTCTGTCATATAAGAACTGAAGTGGAGGTTTTTAATGGGTCACTGTTATGAAACTGATCTTTGATAGTGTACTTCCATAAAGAAATAGAGAACCATATAGGTCGTTAAATTAATGAACGTTATTGCTCCAGGGTTTGTTTAGGTAACTATGCGCATGCGTATAGTTTTCTTGACTTGAAGGGGTATCTGATTGAAAGGTTGCTTTGGATTCCCAACTCAACTGATTAATTTATAACTCAAGGGAACCTTTCTATGTATGTCTGCTATTGTGGGTTATTGTTGTTGCATAACTTTAAATTATATGCATCGTTTAAATTAAAATAAATGTAGTCCACATCGTAAAAGTAACTTTTCAGGGGAATTGGAGTCTTCCGTATTATCGTTTCGAGTTGTCTCCCTTCCGGAAGTAACTTCCATGAATTCCGAATCAAAACAACACGTTGAGAAAAATTAACTCGTTCTGTCGATAAACGTCGTATTATATTAAAAACGATCGCAATTTAAACCGAGGAATGTGTACGGAAAGGAGTACTGATCACTGACCCAAAAGAAGTTAAATATTTAAAGAGTTAGGAATGGGGTTCCTCCTAGAATTAACGTAGGAAAATAGGTAATACATGTAAGATACGAAGTGAAATGCCTTCTCTCACTCTGAGTCTCAGTGACTGCTGTGGAAATTAAACTTATAATTGATAGTACAAAACTAAAACACAATAGGCCTAAGTTTACTGTTCATAAACGTTTATCCGGGATTGGCTATTTCGTAACTATTCAGATTACGTATATTACATCTTACATGTGCAGTTGAATTAGTTTTGAAAATAATATTATCCAGCTACATGTACATGTATACATGTGTCAATGAAAACAATGGCAATCGTATCCCTCAGAGCAATCTGCTCTTTGATTATTAAATAGAGGTTGTTGTCTAATGGTGCAATGCTACAAAATTGTTAAAAATGGTTAAAAATACTAGTCAGTGTAATTTTATTGTAAAATATAAAGGAAGTTGTTCACATGTATATTTGAAAGATAGGTTTGACATATATATTACACCTATCGATTTAATGGTTTATTATGGTAAGTGAGAAAGCTCGTATCAAGTAACATGATTATTGCGGTTCACTTCAAGACTAGCTTATGATGATTCCAATTGGGACATAACAATATGAACTAGACATTAAATTTAAATTTTGTTCATTTCCTTTTCGATCTAATTTCAATAATTATATATAACAAGTAGAATATAATTTTGAATGTTGAGGAAAAAAACCCACTAAAAATGAAGAAGACCCATTCACCCGTAGCAGCTCACCATACCTATCATCTTCATGCTCATGGCAGCTATTTAGACATAATGTATGTGAGAGAAAAAAGTAAAATAACAAAACTACATAGGAAAATTCAAAGCGGAAAGTCCATAAACAAATGGCAAAATCAAGATCTCAAACAAATCAAAATCTCAAACAAATGAAACAAATGGTTAACCACTGTCATGTTTATGAATTTATACAGGCATTTGTATTTAGTTAAACTCACTTGAAAGACAGTACCACGGAATTCCATTATATGGAGAACAATGTTTGAAAATAAAACATTAATGTAAGATTAAGTTAATTTCCTTGTCGATCTAACATAGTCCTACCTAGTTGTTAAATGCAACGACATATCCAAGAGGTCTTCTAGAATTATATTCAATATAAACTAACCGTTAACCGATTTAGTTTTTTTTTCAATACGTGGCTCATCTATTTGTAAGTTCCAGTCCTTGTTGTGTAAATACTCTGGTGATAATATATTAACATGCGAGTTATTGATAGGTTAATAGGTTCTTGGAAAATAATCAAATACGGGGTTATCTTTTAAACCACATATCCAATTATGCCTTGTTACTACTACAGAACGCAGTTGCACCATGCGGTACCAGCAAATACTTTCATAACACTAAATACGTCATCAAATTATATTTTATACAAACAATTATCTAATGTTCTAATAACAACAGCAATGCTTGTTTGGTATTTTAATGTTAGATTCGATTATAAAAACAAAACATACAGATATGTTTGCAAAGTTTTAGTTTACGATAAGAAGAGTTGCTGTGAAAAAAAATATTACATTTTGAATTTCGATATAATTTGTTTTGTATTGACTCAGACTTATCAATGATGTATTTCTATCTATACAGTAAAAAAAAAAGAAAGAATAATTGATGCACAACCAGAGTTTGTATTGGTGTACAAAAACAATATGTATAAAGCATACGAAAGTGATAAATGTTTAGACGTCTAAAATGTCCAAGGCAGTCTCAATACTTTTGTTTCTTTTTATACGAAATTTGTAGTCACATGATAATTATATAAATTTATGATTAGCATATTTGACTTGTTAGACCTACATTTCTTGTATATTTATTGACCAATACAATTTTTTAAAATGGATAACACATTGTAGTCCGATGTGAACATTTGTGTTCGTTTTTTTTTTTGACTTGTTCTTTCGTCCTTTAATTTTGTTTGTTGCCGTGGCGTTGTCAGGTTTCCTACGAATTACGAGTTCTGAAAATACCCAATATATCTTCCGACGTCTTTTATTTTTATAGAAAAAAGTCATTAAAATGTAAAAATAATATGCTTTCAAGAAGCCTTGTAAGTTATGCAATGAAAACAACGATAAAGATAAAATAATATCAGTATTTAGAAAACGTTATTTATAATTAAAATATTGGCAAAGTGTTATACTATGAATTCTATTTTTGCATATAAAAGACACTCACATGTTTCGATTAAATCTTTTTCAATTTCATGCCATATTAAATAATTACATTACAATTCCAGACGTTTTGTTTAAATGATGCAAAATTAATTTGTTCTAAAAATTATATCACCAATTAGCAATATGGAACATAACGTCCACTTAATGATGCATGGTTTTTACAACTCTTTAGATATACCAGCCTTAACATTTGTTCGACAGATGCACATTTTATAAAGATATGAAGAGGTAGTTGTGCGCCCTTCAAAGAGAAGGAATATCAATTTAAGAATTAAAAAAAACAAAAAAAACGCCAAGTTCCAAACACTCTGTACAAAAAAGACAAATATCATCATTGAATGTTACAAAAGCAATTTTACTTACTAGATTTCAATTGATTGATATTTCTTATCTTTCGATTGATTTATGTGGGAAGAAATTAACGAGTGGTTCACTTTAAACAGAACTTTAAATTGAACATGACATATCAAACATATAATCCTATGAACATTGACGATATATTAGAACAAAAGATGTGGTCACTGAGACAAAAATATGAGAAACGATTAAACCTGTTGCCACTAACAACACTCATAAGAACATCTTAAAAATATTTTAACAAGTTCCGGACAGATCAAAAGACGAACGGAAATATCAATCAATATTTGAGCGTGGGTCTTAAGAGGAATAATAATTGATGAACTATTTGATTTGATTTTTTTTGGTGTTTTAACGTCTCTTTAAAGCACTACTCTGGGCAATTTCGTGGCGGTCATTTTTTATTGGTGGAAAAAACCGGAGTGTCGGGAGAAATTCGCCGACCTTCGATAGGAAAACTGGCAATCCTATTCAACTACGATTGGAGTCAAGTGCACCCGCAATAGCGGGATTTGCACTCACAACCTCAATGTTTGATGAGCTATATAATATAGACACCGAAACGTTTGATGATATAAACCATATAAATGCTATACATATTTTTGAAGTAGGTGATTCCAAGTAGTAAGCAAAAGTGATGAAGACCATTTTTTTTATTTCATGTTTTAAAGTTTAAGTTAAAGTTACACCTGGAAGGAGGCTGCAAATTTGACACCAATTGATTGCATGGTTGATTGTAATTGCGACAAGTAAGAAACTATGTTAAATTGAAAAAGATTCTAATAAACGTAAAGCTGAAATGATAAATTTATATTTTGTGAATAACCATAAATTTCATCTTACACGATGTTTGAAATATTTGTCACGGATTTGTATTCATTAATCCATTCATCACTCAAATAATATCTATATTTTCTGAATACCGGGGAAATTTAACACTTTTAAATTAATACATAGTTTGCATTTTAAGAACAATGTGATTTAAGTGTAAACATAGGGATAATAATTTATAACATGTTAAATGTTTAAGATTATACAATGTATACTTGTTGTATAATAAAAACATAAATTTACATTTTGTTGACAATTGGAATTTGTCAACTATGAATTACTATCATGATAAATATTTGGATGCTATCGTATCAAGAAAATAAAATAAAAGATATGCTAAATGCGTCAAGAGGATTTAAAAAACTCATAAGTCAAAACCAAACTGACAATGGAAGGAGAAAAACGAAAATCGACCGCAAGACAGACAACAGTACACAAGCACAATATAAGAACCTACAATAAAAGCAACACAAAACTCACCAACACATTGGTAATGTAGTGAATGGTGTAGTGATGTACGGCATATGATGCAATTGTAGAATGTTTATGACGCTATTGTGTATGGTGTAACAGGAATGGTGTAATGGCGTAAGAGGAATGGTGTGATTGTGTAACGTGTATATAAAAGTGTTGTTATTTAAGTTTAAAAGTTAGCCAATTATTGATAAGAACTGATTGTAATTTTATACATTACTTTATAATATTCATTATGGGTAATTTCGGATGGTGTGGATATAATGGATGAGGTGCATGATGCAAAGATGTTAAATGTTTGGTGCAAAGGTGTAACGTGTATGATGTAATGGCACAGGTTATATGGCGTAATGGTATATGTAAATGGTGTAATGGTGTTTCGTGTAAGGGGGAAGTTTCAAATTTAAGAGCTGTATGAATCTAATGTCCTCATACTCAAAATGAATTTGCCAATATCGAAAAGTTAAACTAACCTCTGGCAATTTTTAATCTTGTATGTTTTTAAATTTTAGTTCATTTGTATGTTTGGAGTTCAGTATGACGTCCATTTGTACTGAACTATTACACAATTTTATATGAGGTCCGGCGGAGGACCACCTCCGGTTGCGGGATTTTCTTGTGCTTTGAAGACACATTGGTGGCCTGCGGCTGTTGTCTGCATTTTGTCTGGGTTGTTGTCTTTTGGAATTTCTATTCTAAATTTGATTCTAAATCATTATGATAGTTCGATTAATTTGACATTCAGAATAAAACAAATAAATACCAATTTAAGCAATTGATATTTGCATGCAACAAGACACACATAAACTGCATAGTTTTGAAAAATTTGCATAAGGGAACATGGAAAAGACAAATTAACAGCCTACATAACATTACACTAAAGAGAAAATTAACACATTTATTAGGGCGTAAGTTTTCCACTCATTTCAATATACATATTGCAAAAGTGTGTAATTACGATGAGATCGACTTGAATCGAGATTTCCTGTCAGTAAATACAACTATTAGAAAGTTGCTTAAAAACTAAAAGGGTAAACACTACTGCCATGTTGTTTTTTTATTCTTCAATAGCATTTTGAACGCACGCGTTGCATAATTTGCATATGCAAATTGTTTCTACGCAAACCTATTCACTGCAAGGACATGAACGTATACTGGAAAACTATAGTTAATTTTTAAACTTCTTTCTTATTTCTTTTTCGTATGCTAATCGAAACGAACTGTACTTTGTTTTTCTGTCAATGCGCTTCTTTTGACGTCATCAATATACACAAAAATAATGGTTAACTAATGGTGTTAGTTGTTTTTTGATGTTGCGTAATTATGGTTTTGGTTTCTACCTTTGTTCTTACCACTGTTTTTGCTAGTTTTATGATCAAAGCTTTGCACTCTATCCGTGACAAAAAGTTAAGTCAATGTAAATTTAAGGCAATTTTAGTAAAAACTTCATTGCATTAATATATAAGGAGGAAATGTTTCTAGGTTGCCGTGTACCTAATGCCTTTAGTTACATGCAGGATAAAAAATGTATTGCATACATAATAAAGACAATTTTACATTTTGCTTAAGAAACAATTTTTTGATTAGACCACAAACATCTTTTTAAGGTTTTTCACATTAATTTGGCGATAATTTTTGCAATTACACGTGACAACCATTACCATGATGGATAGGCTTTCCAAAAACCACATTTCCGTTATGGCGTTCAGGAAAGAATACCTGATCAAATTTAAAAATAATTAAAAAATATATGTTATAAAGAGACGATTTACACGTTTGAATATAATAATTGATAATTAACCTATCTATGTAAAGTCTGCGGTAGTCAAACATATCAAATGAATAAATTTTTTGCATGATTGATTTGATTGACAGGATGTTCGGCTTGAACGAGAACAGTTATATAAGAAAAATGTTCTCTCAAAAATCATCACTTTAACTTGCTATTCATAAGGACAAGACCGTTGTGCAAATCAACTTACAGATTTTAATTTGAAAACTGGAATATTTATTTAAAATGTGTTCACACATTATCGCATATTTGTTTCTCGGAATTATGCTTCTTGTTGAAGATATAAAAGGTAAGAAGAACGGCTTTATCTTAAGCAACATACGCTTTTTGTAATTGTTTTATTACTTACGATTGTTTACATCTCGATTTATTTGTACAGTCAATGCATTTTTCCATGTATTGATGCTGCGACTGAAATAACTACATATTTATCTCCATTCTTTGGTTGCCATTTCATCCATCAAAATTGTTTGAACTAAAATTATAATCGTTTGTTTATATATATATTGATACATCATCCGTGAGACTTCAACAACATAGTTTAGCATCTTTTATTGGTTCCTGAAGTATGTTCTGTCAATCTCATATTCCTAATTGGGAAACTGATTTCTTTTCAGACGCATTCAACCGTATATATATGTTTATAATTCACATTTTGTTAATAAAGCCTATACAAAACATGACAGAAAATAAATAGATGAAAAAAACAAAACATTACAACTCCTTTAATTCGATACGTATTTAAATCAACTATGAAATAATTTAAATTTTCATACATATCTGCCCACCATTGCAAAATCAATTGACGATTTTTATTTTTTACTTTTGCAGGTATGTCTTTCAGCAGAACAGTTTCCGTTGAGGAAGAGCAGCCCCTGAAAGAATGTCCAGTTATGGACTGTACTTACTCAAACTATCCTCTTAAATGTTTCAAACCAACTGCGTTTTGGTTCGGGGGAAGACTATGCCCTGGTTGCTACAAAAATATATGCTTAACTTCTCTGACAAATCAGCCACAAAATAAGCATCAACAAAGACCACCACTAAAGCCACAGTATAAAACCTCCCAGCCAGAACAACGTCAATACGGAACACGTCAGCACAAACAGCGAACATATGATTCACCTCAGTTAGACACCCGTACTTACGGACAGCCAGATTATAAATCACCCCAGTTAGAAACCCGCAAGTATGGTCAACCAGAGCATAAATCACCTCAGTATGAAGATGGCCAATACCAACAACATCAGATGTCCCAGAGAGAAGTAAATCAGTACGAAGCACCTCATTACAGCCAACAACAGTATCAGACACCTCTATACGAAACACGTCAGAACAACCAACAACAGTATCAGGCACCTCAATACAAAACACGTCAGAATAACCAACAACAGTATCAGCTACCTCAATACGAAACACGTCAGAACAACCAACAACAGTATACCCAACAGTATAAAGCACCTCAGTACCACCAGTCACAGTATCAAACATCTCAAAACGAAGGATATCAACAACAGTATCAATCACGTCAGTACAACCAACAATATGTAGCTAATCAGTACAACCAACCACAAAATGATCAACATAAGTACAGGCAACAGCAGTACAGACCTCCCCAGAACCGACAACAGCAACAATACTATTATAATAGATGAGGTAGGTTTCTCATGATCATATCTTTCTTAGTATATATATGTATTTTTGTCTTCGACACTTACCAAATAAAGATTATGCATGATAAGAATATATCGCATGAAACACAAGCTATTGTTACTCCTATAGATTACGTGTTATTACTGTCTGTTGAAGTGGAGCAACACAAGTACAACGATCATGTTAATAATAAAACAAAACAACATTGAAAATGCACAGTACTTAAAAGAACAAAAGTTTTTAAATATTGTAATTGATAACTAGTAGACTTTTCTTTGTTTAATTTACAAATGGATTTATTTTTTGAGAAAACACGCTTACAAATCCTGATCATAGCCAAACTCTATGCTACTAACATACAGTTTTGTTTTCATGTATTTTGATGATAAAAAAATATGTGCATAATACTGTTGTAAAAATACATGTAACGTGAAAAAGAAACTTTTGCTAATGCCAAACAATAACAGGTTTTATTTTTATTTTTCAGAATGCCTCGAGAATATCCAATAAAGGATTTGCTCTTCATCCTTATTTTCACCAGCTCTTTTATAATTGTGTTTACAATTGCATCCATTATGTGATGTGAGATGGTTGAAATTGAGTAAAAGATTGCGATGGTTTATGAGCGAAAATGACGTCCTGTCTCAACAGATATGCAGCGGCATCCAACAACTGGTATCGATATTCCACTATATCAGTGCTGCTCATATTATTAGAGGCGAAGCTGTTTGGGCTAACAGGATCATTTGAGGATAAACATGCGTAAAAAATGGCTGGCCATATAACATCGACTGGATTTAAGTGCAATTACGCCTCAGCCAAGAATGATATGAACTAGTTGTGAATCATCATACAATGTCATATCTAAGACTATATTGTCGAATATACTACCTCAAGAACTGTACTCAAATTCGTGTCAGCCAACGAGTCGGAATATTATCGTAGACATGTTCTGAGTACTATAAGGATTTATTTTACAATCAAGACAATTTACAATCAAGACAATTTAATATCAAGACAATCAAAATAATATTTATCATTCAAAATAGTATGTAATTATTGTTGAACAGATAAATAAAAAATGAACTGAAACTTGTTCATAGGAATACTTTGTTATTTTTTAGAAATTGATTTCAACTGTTACAGTATGTTACATAGTCATTACCAAATAGAAACACAAGTTGTCATATCAAGAAAAAAGGAATTAGAAAACTAATCTTAACTCGAGAAAACTTAAAAGAATCAACCGTGTATTTCAAGCCTAAGGACAATACTGTCTTGGAATGCATTTGAATAGGTTTTAATCATTAGTTAAGGTGATTAATCATTACAGTTTCTATGTTTTATTTATTTATTGATAAAACAAAAAAAACAAACATATATTTTAGAATAATGGCAAACTATCGCCTTACCAGGTGCAAAGTGCACTTTGATTTAATAATATATCAATTTGAAGAGAGAAATGAGTACAAATCAACACAATTAAAATTCTACAACTGTTGCAAGCTGTGGTTAGTCTGATCGATATGTTTCATGATCAAACTTTAAACATGTCAATTTAATGTCAGTTTGATTAAGGACAAACTTTAAGGTGAATGCATTGGAAATACCATGTGTGACATTTACATAATTCATGCCTAGCCTTGCTCCATATTAATTTCAGTATACATCTGCAAGTTTGTAAACCAAAATGATTCAGTGTACCTCCTGTAATTAACTTTTTCTTACCTGAAAAATCGTTTTTTATCATTGTTCGTTACGAAAAATTTAAAACTTTAACAACGAATTTTGATGATTTGACCTGAAAACGTACTTGCATTTTTAAATTAGTTCTTTTATTTGGCGAAAAAAGTATGAACATTTACTTTAATAATGCATTCTATGAAGCTGTGAATGCTAGACTTTAACATGTTTAACACCAATAAAATAATATAAAACAATCTGGTGTCACAAATATACAAACAGGTACTTCGAAGCAAAGGTGCATCTAATCTGTTTTGAACATTCTGTAATCTGCAAAGTCTTTCCATTTTCCGTTTGATATGTTGTAAATAATATTGACCTCCGACTTCTGTACTCTTACAATATGCAACCTTTTAGCCCAGTATCTTTCCTATTGAATAAATAACACTTGGAATGATTGCCAGTTTATTTATTTTTTCGGGTTTATGCAGTTGTATGATGACGTTTTGTATTTAATGGATATCATATTCGTTGTCATGAACTATTATTGATATGATCGTTGTATAAAATGTTGAAATATTCTCAAAAGTACGATTATCTTGTTTAGACCCATGCTACGGTCTTCTTGGCCTCATGTCGCACAACCGTCCGAAATTTGTTTAAATGCTCTATAATTTTGCATTTGAGTTTGCCTTTCAACTGTTCGTATTCGAACGATTCTTGTGGGTTTTATGCTTTGTTCAATGAACGACAAAAACAGAAAAATGCATTTTAATTTGACAATAAAAAAGAAATTAAATACCTATCGTATGTGACGGAATGCCATATTTTTTAATCTTTAAAATAATTTAGAAACAAATTGAAGATATACTAAAGGAATATTTAAACTCACACGTCATCGACGAATAAAAAACGCATAGTTTTACTTAAGGAATAAACACCAGACCAACAGTAGTATGCGAAACCCTACATATAAAACTCAAAATCAACGAACACGAACGCCACTAATAACCATTGAGGGCTTCAATTGCTCTAATAGAGTAATCAGGCCGGCCCTTCTCCAAGTAAGACGCTTGTGTGATATACAGATTTCCCATTTGTTTTGTAAGTATGACAGGACGAAACTCTTAGCAAATTAACATTAAAGGTATTGATATATCATAAATACGTAATTTGATTGTCCTTTGATACTTATGCTGAATATATACATATAAGATGACATTGCAGATACAGTTTACGTTCAGTATGCGTTAAAAGAAAACGAAAAGCAGTATACCTATATTGTTTGTGAATAGATATTGATAAATCATTTTGGATAGGAAGATTTTGAACATAAATATATACGAGACGAAAACTATGATGAATTGACACATGGAAGGAACTAAAGATTCATTTAAAACAGAAATAATAATAAAAACAGCACAGCAAGGGCAATCTTCATGATATTACAAATAAAACTGATCGCGGCAAACATTTGCCACACATTTACAAATTAAGATAAAAAAAATCAGGAAAAAGTAACCACAGCAATAAATATTAAGAACAAAAAGCAAAAATTCACGTTTAAAGATTTTTTTTCTCACTAAGATATAAAAAGAAGATTTTTAATGAACTGCTGTCACTCAACATAAGGAAGAAATTTTAAGATATTCTTGTCAAAATATTTCTATTAATTTCAGGGAAGTAAAACCTATGAAAGTTTATTCAAAGTACTTAAACGTCCCGTTTATCAATCAAAATGTTTAATTAATCTGTTAGATAAGTGTACTCAATGTCATATATATATGGATTGTAAAAAAAAGAGATTTCAATACAAATATAATTAAATTACACCAGTTATGTTGACAACTGAATTCATGTACATGTAGCATGTTAAAGGATCCCCCAAACAAAAATGACCACAATCACCTGTTTGTTCTCGAGGTTATAACCAGCTTTAAAGTTATGAAATATACACCCCCTCATGCAAAACTCTGATTTTAGTTTATAAGAATTGGATTTTCAAATATTGTGACCTCAAGCAGCTCCAAAAAGACTTTAACCGTCAGAATTTCGCATCCGGTGATGTAAACAAAACTTGCTTCATGATGCAAAACTTATCATAAGTTTTTGTTTCATGCCAGTAATACTTATGCACAGCCAAAGTATTTTTTTAATTCAGACATAAGCCTTGAATATTTGATTAATTAAACCAAATATTCTAAACACTTTTAAACAAACGCATGTATTTTAAAATAACCCAAGACCAGTGTTATAAACAGACACTTTTCCGACACAATATTTTAAAAAGGAGCTGGGTTTTTTTGTTGGTTTTTTTTACTTTTATTGATCTTACAATTGTCAAAAACCTCATAATTTGCTTTTTAATCAAATTGTAAAACAAAGAACGTTATTTTTTTTTAAGCCATGAACTATTATACGAATAATACTTTAACCACCACATCGTATATAAATCAATGATAAAGTAAACTTGACATTACTCCCTTTTGGTGTGGTTTATATTAGTCAGTGCTTAATTTACTATGCAGAGTTTTTAAACTGCTGATTATTTTTTTCATAATTTTTTGTTTAGTTGGCAGGTTTATGGCATTTTTTCTTTGACTGATGCAATTTTATTGTTTTTATCTTCTACCACCTATTTCAATAAAGCAGGCAATAAAGGAAACAGTTCAAAAGTAATTGAAAGTTTTGATTCTTTGTTCAAGTTAAAATGATTTTGTTTTTCTAACTCAAAATTATATTCATGTTAATAAAGATGAGATGTATTTCCCTGATATCAGTAGGATAATGTTTGCAGGTGTGTAAGAATATTGTGAATATCAGCGAAAACTGTTACTATCGACAACAAAGTTTATCTATAACAGGACAACTATTACAACTTCTTCGAAAATTATGACTATCAATGTCAATTAATATAGTATGTTAACTTTGTATAAAAGTGGCACCTATCATCCACGTTTTCCAACATCAATCCGTATTCCGATAGCCAAAAATCTTATTCGGAAGACTCCGTATACATATGCATACGATTTGTACTTAATTGTAATTATATTTCAAAATATTGTCACATTATGCTAGTATTACAAGACTTGAAATTGCTTTACATTAATCCAATATGGGTTATGTTATTCTCGCATAATTGATTATGACATGATACTAGATCTTTAACAGGAGGAAGTTTTTTTTTCATTTTTAAAAGATGGAGATTCTATGTCTATCATTGTTAGTAAGTTCTGGAGCCTGCTTACCAGTTACTATAAATAGTTTTTTGTAAATTTATGCTGATCATTGGCAGTTTGCTAAGTTTCTTCTAGTTAATTATTTTCACTAACTGACAATGATCACTGTGAATTAACAAAAGACTAATAATAGTAACTGATATGACAGCTGCAGACGGCAATTATATTGATCGACAGAGTATGTCTTAATGTTTCATAAAAAACACACTACCGTTTACCCCCTGTTCTAAGTCAAGAACCCTTAACTTTTGTTAGTCTCGTGTGTGTTTTTAATTTTCGTTCATTCGTCTGCTTCGGCGTTAAGCGTGACGTTAATTTCGCTGTACTGACAATTACTGTGTGTACTCTCGCATTGGTACTTTTGTCTTTTTTATTTTAATGTATAAATACACTGACATGTACAGTTAATGTATTTTCTGATTCGTATCGATCTGATGTATTAAACAGTTGTCAACTGTTGTTGATAGTTTCTACTTATGTTTTACTGGAACACCATTATCAAGGTAAGGGATAGTTTGACCTTTCAGACAGGTTTTATCCCTTCACATCCTATATGTGTAAGACCTAAGTCAGGATCCTGTGTTTCAATGGTTGCCTTTGGTTCATATCTTTTAAATTTGTTGTTTTTTTAATTCTTTGATATATACCAGGCCATTAGTTTTCTTAATTGAATATTTAATAATTGGCCTTTTAAAGTTGACTATACGGTATAAATTTTACCATCGTTGGAGGTCGTACGGTTGCCTATATTTACTGACATCCATTTTATTTTAAACTCGGTGGATTGTCGTCAAGTTGTCATTCATACCACATCTCTTTACTTTTCATATAGTGTATTTTGCTTTATAAGGGCCAGCTGAAGCCCACCTTAGTACAAATATATAAAACAATCTTATACCTATGACACTAAATGGGATTTAGTTTCATAACTAATTGTTTATCTGTCAACATGCAGCGGTATGCAATACTTAATAGTCAATCCAAATGCTGATGTGTGCAATAATATGTAATCTGTCAACATGTAGCTGTTTGCAATGATAGATTATTTATCAACACGCTGTGATATGCAATACTTTTGTTAACATCAACATGTTGCGATATGAAATGATGGATTATCTATCATGAAGCTGATCTTTGCAATAATGAATTATCTATCAACATGCTGCTCTATGCAATAATGGATTATCTATCAACAAGCTGGTCTATGCAATAATGAATTATCTATCAACTCGCTGATCTTTGCAATGATGGATTATCTATCAACACGCTGATCTTTGCAATAATGGATTATCTATCAACATGCTGCTGTAGGAAATAAATGGATTATCTATCAACACGCCACTGTATGCAAAAAGTAAAATCACAAAAATACTGAACTTAGAGGAAGATCAATTGGGAAAGTTCATAATCACATGGCAAAATCAAATAACAAAACGCATCAAAAACGAATGGACGAAAACTGTCATGCAATGATGGATTATCTATCAACATGATGCTGTATGAAGTAATGGATTATCTATCAACATGCTGCTGTATGAAATAATGGATTATCTATCAACACGCCGCTGTATAAAATAATGGATTATCTATCAACATGTTGCTGTATGCAATGATGGATTATCTATCAATATGCTGCTGTATGAAATACTGGATTATCTATCAACATGTGGCTCAATGAAATAATGGATTATCTATCAACATGCAGCTCAATGAAATAATGGATTATTCATTCAGATGCTGCTCTATTTATCAATTCATGCACAGAAGAACAGGCGGCATCATTAGATAGTTGTAACATTTGAAGCGTTTAGAATTATAATTATAGAAAATCTATCACATAGTACTCCTTCAATGTTCTTTGTATGTGCCAAAAAACAGCGTAAGTTCATGTGGACGTATAAATTATATAATGAAAGAACTTGTTTAGTTTATAGTTTGATAATTTCAAAAATGTCAGGGAAAAAGTCACCGATATAATTGTAAAATAAAATACAATATAGCTTTTACAAAATGCTTTCATAGTACAAAGAGAAAAGATAGGTTCAATGTCCGTTGTATCTCTAATCACATAAATAAATTTTAGTTAAAATCTTATAAATTTGTTCCTTTAAATGAAAATAAGCATTAGTTAATTGCATTCTGCATCTAATTTGACTGACTTGACTAGAAATCTGAGGATTAGGTTTTTTGCTATTTTATAATCCAAGATAGCGAAAGAAACCCATACTTTATTAAGAGATAAGTGACTGAAATAGACACTACGTACATGTACGTTTTAAGGCCATCAACTTCGAGTATTTGACTAATGCAATATGTATCTCTCCAACAAACTGTAACATATTCACTGATGTTGTTCCCGGCATACTATTTTTGATGCAAGAATAATCGTTAGATTGTCTAAATAAGCGGTTGGGTCTTCTTATCAAATTTAACAATTTTACTTACTGATGGATCGCACAACGGGTCATGCCTGCAATGAAAAAGAAATATATCCTAAATATGTTCGTATTTCAAAACATTAATGTGACCTTGGAACACGACTAGGGAAAATTATGATTCTGTTACAGCTGATTTGCTGATGATGACGATTAAAAGAAGATCAAAACCTTATGGCCTTTTTTTAATATCTATGATAACACTGGAAAGTGTGTAGCAATCTTCACAAAGGGCAATTTTCTCATTTATTAAATACGAACTCCTGTCAAATGCCTATATTGAGTACAACGGCAACCAATTATTCAATTTCATTTAGATAAATATAATCGATTCAAACTATTTTTTATTTCATAACATTAAGTGACCTTTGACAGCACTATCGAAAAAAACGATGATGTTTGCATAAAATTTTTTTGTATGGTCAGTTAAAGAAGATTCAGAATGCTGATGGTATTTTTAAATCTTTATTTACCTTGACAGATTTGTAGTTGTTCACATGGGTTTGTATTTTTTGATATATTTTTATGTCTTCCGCCTCATTTGTTAATATAGCAGGCTATAGAGAAAGTAATTTAGAAATCAAGGAATGTATTGATTTGACCTTAAGCAGTGAAAGTCCTTGAATTATTTAGATTGACAACTATCAAATGTATAAGCCTGATATATACGGTGTATGGTTTTTTCATTGTTGAAAGCCGCACGAGTGCCTAACACTGTTCAGGTCCATTGTATTTGAATTTTGAAATGTGATGGATTGCTGTCTAGATGGCACTCAAACCAACATCTCATCATTTTACATATAATGCATAGGGATTTAGATGGAGTTTGCATTCCTGTGCGGGATTTTCGAAATGCATTGGCGATAATAGGTGACCTTGGTATGATATCTGCTCTTTAATCAGTTCTTGTATCTTTGACACATGTCTTGGTTCCAATCTGTATTCTTCTGTAAGAACGAATAGTAAAATATTGTAAGATTCGTTCATGAATCATATCTTAACAAATTTGACCTCATTAGCAATGATAGTTAGACAATACCTTTGAAGTCTCAGGGACGACATCAAATAGTTTGGAGGTGGGGTCAAAATAGCTGCAAATCTTGTTTAATTGACATCGATTTTGTATATATCATTATTAATCAATAATGTTTTCCCAAATCAAGTTAAAAAAAAGGGGTGGGTGGGTAGGGTGGGGGTATAGTGAAAAAAACTATATGAATTAAATTTTTTTTTATCTTACATTGTACTTTTGATGTTTGTTTGTCCCTTGCTTAAAAGTCACTGTCTTCATCAATCTGCATAGCAAAAACTTATACTTATAATTCTTACTGGAATTTCGTTTTTTTTTTTAGATAATTGCAATTGCTGCTGTATGCTCTAATTGATTTTCCATCAACATACTGCTCAATGCAACAATTGATTTGAATCATCAATATGCTGCTCAATGCAATAATTGATTATCCATCAAAATGCGTGATCAATTGAATCATCCCTTTAATAAATTTTTACAACATGCTGCTAAATGCAGTTATATATTACATATCAACATGCTGCTGTTATCATTGATTGATAATCAATCAACATGCTGATTTGTGCAATATTTTATTATTCATCTGCTTGATCATATTTGCAATAATGTATTATCCATTAACATACTGCTGCATGAAATGATTTTTTTGTCAACATGGCAGCAGTATGCAACAATATATTATTTATCAGCATGCTGCTGTTTGTATTAATCAATGTTCCATCAACATGCTGGTATATTCAATAATGGTTATCTAATAACATACTGCTGTATGCAATAGTTGATTATATGTCAACAAACCGCTGTATTAGATATTGGATTACCTATTTACAAACTGCTGCAAACAAGAATTGATGACCTATCAACAGGCTGCTGCATGCAAAATTGTTTATCTTTCAATATGTTGATGTATGCAATATTTGATTTTTCTGTTAACATGCTGTATTCAATAATTGTTTTTCTTTCAATATGCTGCCTAATGCAATAATTGATTATCCAACAACATAATGCAGGAGCAATAATGGTCAATCTGTCAACATGCTGCTGTATTTATATGCAATAATTGATTATCAATTTATGTTGTACTTGAAGCATAAATGCGACCTATGAATACGACTTATGTGGTGGACTTATATGAGAAGGAGAAGAATAATAAGATGATGTTGTAGCTGTTGATGACTGATGATGACGCTTTAAAAAAATCAACGCATGATGGCTCTTATTTAGTATCCATGATAACTTTGGAAAGTGTGTTAAAAAGTTTAGCAAGGACAATTTTCTCATTTTAAAATTAAACACGGATGCCAAATTCCTCTATTCAAGGACAACCAACTATTCAATATCAATTAGATAAATGTCAAATGAATTCAAGGACCTTGTTTTATTATATTCATTAATACCTAGACAAGCACTTATCCGGCGTAATTTGTTTAAAGAGCTGGTTTTTATGTATACTTTAACGTTCTAGACTGCTTTTAAAAAAAAAATTATTTTATTATTGTTTTGTGCCTTCTTGTCACTTTACTTAAAAAAGAAACGCTTTTTTGATTTTATTCATCAAAACTCGTTTTTAACTACCAAATCTAATAATTTTAAATCAATACTTCACAATTTGATGATAGCAACACAGGGTTTTAGTGTGGTTTACTGAGTTTTTTGTTTACTTTGTAGAATTTCAGATTTCTATGTATGGTTTCATCTACATGACACGATTTTGTCTGTTTCACCTTAGCTTGTGAGTTTTGAAAGTTTTTTAGATATTTTTATGGCTTCCGCCTCATTTGTTAATAAAGCAGGCGATAATGAAAGTTATTTAGAAATCAAGGAATGTTATGATTTGACTTCAAGCAGTGGAAGTCCTTAATGTGTTCAGATCGACAAGATCAAATGTATAAGACTGATACCAGTGCCTAACATTATTGAGGTCCATTGTATTATGGATGGTCGTATAGATGGCACTCTATCACATTTCATTATTTACATATAGTGCATATCATTGTTAGGATTTTCTAAGTGAATTGAAGACCAATAGGTGACCTTGAATGATGTTTGCTGTTTAAACAGTTCTTACATCTTTGACACATTTTTTGTTTCCAATCTCTACACTTTTTATAAGATCGAATGTCATAATATTGTAAATCAATCAATCTGATTTTTAAACAAACATAGAAAAATCTTAAACTGGGATTTTGATTGATTGATAATTGGTAATATTGCTATATGCAATAATTGATTACCCAACAACATGCCACTGTGGTCAATGATTTATTATATCAGCATACTGCTGCATGCAATATTTGTTTTCCCAACAACATGCTGCTGCATGCGATAATTGATCATCTATCAGCATTCGATAATTGCTCATCTATCAGCATGCAATAATTTATTATCTATGAAAATGCTATTGTATGCAATAATTTATTACCTATCAACATGCTGCTGCATGCAATAATTTATTTTGTTATCAATGTATGCAATAACGGTTAATCTAACAACAAACTGATGTAGCAGTAATTGATTATCTATTAGCATGCTGCTATATAAAATAATTTATTATCAATTTATGTCAGTCTGTGGATGAAAGCAAGGATGTGACCTTTAATCACGACTTCTGAGGAGATGAGAAAGAAGAGGACAATAACGATGATGTTCAAGCTGTTGACGAATGATGATAATGAAAAAAAGATCAAAACATGATGGTTCTGTTTGAGTATCTAGATTGTATAATAAACTTGGCAAGTTTGTACAAATGTATACAAAGGACAAAGTTCTATTTTGTAAAAATAAAAATGTGTGCCAAATTCCTGTATTCAACATGTTCAAGGACAACCACTATTCAATTTCAATTAAACAAATGTCAAATTAATTCAAGGACATTTTTTTTCATCTATTTTCATTAATAATTTTTGCATGCACTTATCCGACATAATTTCTAAAAAGCATCTGCTTTTTAATACTTTTAATTGATCTTAATTGTCAAAAAAAACATTAGAATGATTTTTATTACTATTTTATCCTACTTATATGGTTTTGTCAGTATCACCTCTACTTGTGAGTTTTGATAGTTCTTTTTTATATTTTTATATCTTCCGCCTCATTTGTTAATATAGCAGACTATAAGGAAATCAATTTAGAAATCTAGTAATGTTGTGACGTCAAGCAGTGGAAGTTCTTGATGTGTTCAGATTGATAACAATCTAATGTATTAGCCTGGTTTCGGTAAAATAATGAATGTATTTTTGGAGGAACCTTTGAATTAAAGTTGAATGAAAATTATTGATTTATTTCAGCACAACAATACAAAATGTGTTTATTTATTGTCATATATTCGTCAATGAATATGTTAATACTTAATGTCAAGTTATTGGGTATATTTACCTTAAAAAACAAATGTTCTACTTTTGTAAGATCCATTCATAAGTTACAATTTGACCTGATGGCACTGACAGTTAATGCCAACAGAATTTATATTTCTATTTAATCCAATATGAAGTACTGATACATAAACTGTTTTCAATTTAAGTACTCCTTAGGAACTTATTTTTTATCAATATTTTTTTTAATTACCTTGTATATTTGTTGAAAAAAAAAGATAACAAAAATACCGAATTGCGAGGAAAATTCATAAGAAAAGTTCACTATGGAGTTCAGTTTATTTGTGACTTTACTTTTTCCTTAATCATATGGTAGTAACGAAAGCTAAAACATATCAAACGAATAGATAACAACTGTCATACTGCTGACCTCATTCATTATATCATATATTATAAACACTCTTTAACAAACACAATTAATTGAAAATAACTCTAGATCAGTGTAATAAACTTTTTCGACGCAATTTTTTTGAAAAATAGCTTCGTTTTTTCCCTATACATTTAATAAAATTGAGAATGGAAATGAGACAACAACCCGACCATAGAAAAAAACAACAGCAGAAGGTCACAAACAGGTCTTTAATGTAGCGAGAAATTGCCGCACCCGGAGGCGTCCTTCAACTGGCCCCTAAACAAATATATACTATAAAATTGAGAATGGAAATGGGGAATGTGTCAAAGAGACAACAACCCGACCAAATAAAAAATAACAGCAGAGGGTCACCAACAGGTCTTCAATGTAGCGAGAAATTCCCGCACCCGGAGGCGTCCTTCAGCTGGCCCCTAAACAAATATATACTAGTCCAGTGATAATGAACGCCATACTAATTTCCAAACTGTACACAAGAAACTAAAATTAAAATAATACAAGACTAAAAAAGGCCAGAGGCTCCTGACTTGGGACAGGCGCAAAAATGCGGCGGGGTTAAACATGTTTGTGAGATCTCAACCCTCCCCCTATACCTCTAACCAATGTATAAAGTAAACGCATAACAATACGCACATTAAAATTCAGTTCAAGAGAAGTCCGAGTCTGATGTCAGAAGATGTAACTAAAGAAAAAAAACAAAATGACAATAATACATAAATAACAACAGACTACTAGCAGTTAACTGACATGCCAGCTCCAGACCTCAATTAAACTGACTGAAAGATTATGATTTCAACATATGAACATCAGGCACAATCCTTCCCGTTAGGGGTTTAGTATCATACCATCATATTATATATGAGAAGAACATAACCCGTGTCATGCCAACAACTGTTTTTAGAATAAATGTGTTTAGTTCCAAGATGCAAAGACCTTATCAGTGACCCAATATTAACGCCAAAATATGCAATCTTTAATGACTTGACAACAGTATCGAAGTTATATCCCTTCTTTATAAGTCTATTCAAAGGTTTTGTAAGTTTCTGAGGTGAATACTGTCACCTTTGTGCTTTATAAAGAATATTTCCATAAAAAATTGGATGTGAAATACCTGAACGTATTAGAAGTCTGCATGTTGAGCTATATTTACGAATGGTGTCTTTATACCGATGATAAAATTTAGTAAATGTTTTGACTAGTTTGTGATATCGAAAACCAATGGTGTAATAATTTTTCAGTAATACATAAATTTCTCTCGTTAAAATCTAAAACATTGTTACATACACGAGCGAATCGTACAAGTTGAGATATATACAGTCAGGATCCTACTTCGTCAAAATTATCTCCCCATTACGCCAGTTCATTTTCACAATCGTAAAAATTGAAGCCATTGTAGCGATGACGCGCTACCAATTTTGCTCTTGGAAACCGATAAATTTATCCACATTGCACCAATACGATCCTTATATGTCAATTATATTTTAAAAGACAAATGTATCAATTAGCTAATGAGCATCAGTTAATGATCTTGTCTGCATTGATTCAACTTAAAACTATTGTCTGATCGGTTGTTAGGTGGAATTTTCGAAAAGTCATAAACATTTAAAAAAAATCTAATTAAATATTTCGTGGAAGGGCAGACTATATGAACAATTTTCTCTTTTTCTAACTTACGCAAAATGCCTGTATTAACGGACAACCAGCTATTCAATACCATTAAGATAGATGTCAAATGATTTCAAGGACAGTTTTTAATTGATATTCATTAATACCTTTGACAGGCACTTATGCGAAATAATTTGTTAAAAGTAGCTGGGTTTTTTTCATATTTTTAATTGAACTTAACTGTCAAAAACTAGATTAGAATGATTTTTATTACTTTTTTTATTCATTTGTTTTTATCCTACTTTTATCAATTTTGTTAACAAAGTACTTTTTTTTTATTGCATTCATTAACATTCATTTTAACTTCTAATTCTTCTAAATCAATAAATAACTTAATGAAAACAACAACCCTGGTTTTTTGTGTGATTTACTGAGTTTTAAATTTTATATGTACAGTTTTAGACTACATTCTATTGACCTGAAAAATCCTTACTTACTTGACATGGTTTTGCCAGTTTAACCTCGACTTGTGAGGTTTTTTGTTGTTGATATTTTTATGTCTTCCGCCTCATTAGTTAATAAAATAGGCTATAAGGAAAGTAATTATAAATCAAATAATGTTCATATTTGATTTCAAGCAGTGATAGTCCTTGTATTGATTAGACAGACAACGATCAAATTTATAAGCCGAATTTCGATCAAATAATGAATGAATTTGTGATGGAACATTGTGAATGAAAATTGAATGAAAGTTGTTGATTTATTTCAGGACAACAATACAAAGTGTCTTTCTTTATTGTACTAGATTCGTTATGTAATATGTGGATACGCAATGCCACATAATAGTATGTATACATTAAAGATGAAAGGTCATACTATATAAGATCCATTCATAAGTTCAGTCTTTACAATTTTGACCTGATTGCACTGACAGTCAAATTCAACAGCTGTATGTTCATCATGAACCTAAGATGCATGATATAAAGTCCCGATATATGAAATTCATATCCATATAAGGAATTTATTTTTCATTATTATCTATTCCTTAGTACGATTTACTGAAGTTAGATTAAAAAGTAGATACAAATCTATTTTTATCTATAGATTTTCAACGTCTTTAAATTGTAATTGGATAAATTGATAGTCTATGGATTACTTTATAACAGAACACACAGAACATTATAGGCATATGATTTTGTAATTAAATGTTAGCTTTTTAATGCATTTTTTCGTTTTTCCATCTGTTTTAATTCCATGCCCACAAATGTGTCCTTAACCATCATATTAGGCGTTCGGCATACCAAATTTTAAGCCTTGCATCTTTCATGAATTTTTACTCTCTCTCGCTAGAACGTATCATTAGTCAAGTAGGCAGCTCTTTTGTGTTGACGTGACATATCATAAAATTACATTTTATAAATTGTTCTATTCCCAGACCTTCAAAAACTAAGTTTTTTTGCCTAAATTTAGTTTTATGCGCTTTTAAAAATCAAAACAAAACTAAGTACCTAAGATGTTTTACAAACAATCTGACGGCAGTGATTTGGATATATGTAGTTTGACTAGCATTGCTACATATTGAATGCACTTACACATACAACAAATATGATAGAAGCCCACCAGTATCAACATTTTAAGTACGCAAATAGCAATCTGCAAATGATTTATTAGTGGACAAAAACAATGTACAAACAGGAAGTAAGAAGTTGAAACATTGAAGACCAACCATTAAGAAAGTCTTTATCCAAATACAGCCAATGAAATGTTAACACAATTAACAAAATATGAATCAGCAATATTCAAAGTACTTTCATTTCAAATTGATCGATTGTTCATCAATGACACTGAAGTTACATCTGGTCAAATTGATAATTTTTGGAAGATTCTGATTATGAAACTTTGAGTTTTCAGTCAAAATATTGAATCTGCTTTTTTACATCATTTGGTTCATGTAAATATGTTTTATTATTATCTGTTCATATCTTTTAAGAAGAAGGTAAATATCCGACAAATAGTGCTCGAATTTACTTCTGTATAGGTATATGCTGCTACTAAATTTCAAATTGCTGATGAACAGATACAGTGTGCCTACAATTGAAGTTTAATCACAGCCAGCAATGTGAAAATTAAAATGTTTAAAAGGGACTTCCAATCATTCTTTGATTAGGATGACAGTATCTGTTTTGACTTCTATATGAAATTTGTTACAAAGTATTCTCAACCTTCTTTTTTTGTTACTTACAAGTCAATAAAAGTCAGCGGATATTATTTCTTCTTTTAAAAAGTACAAACTATGAGCCGTGCCCACACCCACATAATATCCATATCTTTATATTACAAATTGTATCCCTTAAAGAATGAAAGTTAAACTAAATTACATATGACAGTTCTTGTCCATTCGTTTTTGATGCGTTTTGATATTTGATTTTGCCATGTGATTATGGACTTTCCGAATTGATTTTCCTCTAAGTTCAGTATGTTTGTGATTTTACTTTTTACATCAAAATTTTGTGATAAACATTATTTTATCGGTAAAGAGTATAAAATAGATAATCTTAGTTCATATTTAAGTGCTACTCATGAACATTGTTTAACATAAAATTGCCAACCTAATGCCCCAGTCACAGAAGACGACAATCGCAATCAAAAAAGAAAGTTCATATTCAAATGGAAAAATTAAAAAAAAAATGAACACATCAAACGAATGGATAACAACTGTACTATTCCAGACTTGCTACAGTCATTTTATTATGGAATAAAAATACTCAAAATTTCGACTAAGCTTTGAAAAGATTTAATCTGTAAGTATGACTATATCACTGATATATACACATGAACTGGAAGCGAAGTGTATTTACTTTAAACAAAATATATAAATTTGATTAACCTTTCTGAAACCTAACTAGAATTTCAACATTTTCTATTTGATGTATTTGTATCTGGTTCAGTTTAGATCTGAAAAAGATTCATAGATTAAAACAATTCACGTCAAACATGAAGATAAAACAGTCTGTATAACAAATGTCTACACAACTAACAAATAATAGTATTTAAAGAGATTCAATTAGCAACATGGCGGATACAAAATTGGCAAAATATGAATATGCAATATACAAAGTACAAAGTACATCCATTTCAAATTGATCTACGGGTTTTACATCACTCACTCCATACATTTGCAAAATTAACATCTGTGCAATTTAATAATTTTCGGAAGATTCTGATTATGGAACTTCGAGTTTTTAGTTTAACTATTGATTCTATTTTTTTTAACATCATTTGGTGCATGTTAAGATGTTTTATTATGTGAAGATCTGCCAATATATAATTTTTGGATCGCACGAGTCATTTTACTTCTTGTCTAATTATAGTTAATTGGGAATTTATATCTATTTATATCTTTTAAAATGAAGTTTAATACGGTATCCGACAAAATAGTGCTAAAATGTACCCCTGTTTAAATATATGCTGCTGCTGAAATTAATTTTGGTTTCGAAAATTTAAATTGCCGATGAACGTATAAATTTTGCCTTCTATCGTAGTTGAATTACAGCCAGCAGTGTGAAACGAATTAATTTGTTGAAAAGGGACTTCCAATCATTTTTTTATACGTATGACAGTATATGTTGTGACTTTTATACGAAATTTGTATCAAAGTACTCTTAACCTTGTGTTATTTACAAGCAAATAAAAGTCAGCGAATATAAATCCTTCTATTTAACAGTACAAATTATGAGTCTTGTCGACACCCACCTAATGTACATATACTAATATTACAAGATTATCATTTATTGCGAAGCATTCGGAAAAACGAAAAATTATGAAATAGATGAACTAAATTTGATCAAAAATTTGAAAATTTAAAATCTATTTACATTGATTTCTCGTAAAAGCATATACCATAAATATGCTTAATTCATAATTCAGTGATACTCATGAACATTGTCCAACACAAAAATGTAAAGCTATGAAGCTTCCTTTCTGACTGGTATTATGGTATAGTGGGATATGACTAGGTTGTCTTAATTTCTGGGTTCTTTTTCAAACTGCTTATCATTATGTTTTATTTGTAATGTTTACACGCCAATGTTTTCTCTTTTTTTCTTTTTTTACCTATCTAGACCCCTAACATAAATGAATATTGTTGACATTATAACTACATGTATTTACGAATCAACAAATACGTCTTACTGTACAATGACAAATACACAAAAAGATAACAATTGTATCATCTTGTAATGTAACCTTATATGGAGTTTGCATTTTCTCTGTCATATTTTTTATATTCAAAAACAGCCTACTACAGAATTAAACTACCAAACCATCATACAATTTATCAAAATAGGGGTATCAGAAACACATTTAACTAGAAATAAACTATTCCAAATTGGAGATTTATTTCACCGCTTATATCATGTATATATAAATAGACCAACATGCAAATACAATTATGACAATATGAATTGAGTCCTTTAATTAATAGGTTTATCAAACTTTAATCACTTTACGCAAACTTGAAGTTAAATGTTCATCAAATGAAACAAGAGCTGCATTGCACCTTATAAATCTGTCAATCAATACAGGCGATTATAAACTAATTGACTTGTCGAAATTTCTTTCTTTTTTTTGTTGGTGTATGAAATAAATTAAAAGTATCTTAATTATCATTACGCCTTGATCATCAATCAAAAATTTCATTAATTTGTTTCTTTACCCAGATCCAATAAAAAATGGAAAACCAAAAAAAAAAAACACTAGACAGAAAAAGAATTGAAACACGTCTTATATATATATATATTGTTTTAACCTAATGGAGCAAATGGTTCTCGTTATTGTAAAATTTAGTTCATGTTCGGTAGAAAAAATATTCTATCTTTTATAATAATAGATTGATAAACAAAATACCTGATATTTTATGGTCTTGTTCAGTTAACAATCGCCGCGAAATATACTTGTTGTGCTATTGCGGTGTAAACAAACAGCAATCGATCAATCGGTTAAATGACCATTATTGGTTCCTCTCGAGTACAAAAGCTATGTTAACAGATAGTTGACCACTGGTTCCTCTCGAGTACAAAAGCTATGTTTAACAGATAGTTGACCACTGGTTCCTCTCAAGTACAAAAGCTATGTTAACAGATAGTTGACCACTGGTTCCTCTCGAATATAAAAACTATGTTAACAGATAATTGACCACTGGTTCCTCTCGAGTACAAAAGCTATGTTAACAGATAGTTGACCACTGGTTCCTCTCGAGTACAAAAGCTATGTTAACAGATAGTTGACCACTGGTTCCTCTCGAATATAAAAACTATGTTAACAGATAGTTGACCACTGGTTCCTCTCGAATATAAAAACTATGTTAACAGATAATTGACCACTGGTTCCTCTCGAGTACAAAAGCTATGTTAACAGATAGTTTACCACTGGTTCCTCTCGAGTACAAAAGCTATGTTAACAGATAGTTGACCACTGGTTCCTCTCGAGTACAAAAGCTATGTTAACAGATAGTTGACCACTGGTTTCTCTCGAGTACAAAAGCTATGTCAACAGATAGTTGACCTATTTCAGTAGCATTATCTACTCTAAAAACTTCAAAAGAACAGAGTACAGTATGTTTTGCAGTATAAGAATAATGGATTTTACATATTACTCAAATTGTAAGTTTAAACAGACGACCAATCTTTCGTCGTTGGTATTAGAGATACAATCAGCTCAATTTAAGTTTATCTTATAATGGATTTATTAAACGTAAATATCGATAAACATCTGATGCCTGCTTATTTCGTTATTTAGTTTATTTCAATGTATCGAAATAATTGAGACTAAAATCAACCACTCTATATTAAATATCTACTATTGAATATATTTGTAATTCCAAAATGTTTATAGATTTATATTTCAATATGTATGATATCACCGTTGATCAATGCACTCTTTACATTTGAATTGCGAAATTATGTGTCAACATCTTCGAACCTTGCATTAAATTAAACTCCTATAAGAATCTACACTAAGGTAACAGCCGTTTACATATGCCCATTTCTCATTTATCGATTTAGAAGATTAATTTGTAGGTATCAAATAGAAGCTGACGGAATCACATGAACTAAAAACTTAGTCAGGCAGGTTGGAATGGGTTAGCTCCTCTTGTTGCTCATACATCACTCATCAGAAATGCAGATATGCAGTCGTAATGTCACAATAGGAAAAAGGATGAACAGAAATAAAGTAACATACAAGACAACTATTTATGTTTTTAAAGATATAAGATCTCAAAAACATGTCGTTATTGATCAGTTCAGACATATATGCCTCGTTACAGTGATGCTTATCCTAAAACTCATGTTGTATCAATTTTGTGGAGTGAGTTTTTGTTAAAGGGGAATATCCCTGAAAATTGTTATTTTATCATGCCAGGGAAATATTCAATCATCAATATATTCTAGTTTGAAGTCGTCCATATAAATCCATATTGAGGGAAGATCAAGAAAAGATACAAATCAGCTATGTCTGCTGGAATCCTTTTTTACATTTATTGCTATCTAATCAATGTTGATAAACAAAGTACACTATGATCTTTCAAGTTATAGAATATTCTATTTGACAAAAAGCATGTTGGACTCATTGCTAACATAAATATTACAATTATACGAATATGGTTTAATGAAATGCAAACATGTGTATTTTATTTATCTTTAAGAATGTGTCAAATAGATACAAGGACATATATTTCAAATTCATTTAAACAAACGTCAATTTTATTCAAGGACAGAATGTTGATAGATTCATTAAGGTAAAAGTCGTGTAGTTATTCGACATCATTTATGAAAAGCAGCTGGGTTTTTATATTTTAATGCTCCTACAATACGAAATTATACGTTATCATGATCTGTACCAGATATGTGATTAATTAGATTTTCAATGCATTATAATCAATTTTGTTAAACAAGAAATACGTGTACCCTAGTCGTCGAATTAAGTTTTATTTGATAATAAAAATCGTAAGTATGATATCATTCATAGCATTACAATAAGATCAATTATGATTTTAATTGGGTTTCGTGTTTCTTACATTTTTTAATGAAATGTTTGGAGCCAGGTCTGTTGTGTCTTCATTGTCTTGTTTATCTCTATGTCATGTCTTTGTCGGGTTTCTTTTTCACTTTCGAATGTCTCTTTTGTTTCTTCGTTTATTTAGCACACAGTGAACAATGTAATGATAGTCTAATTGGAATTGAATTTTGCAACAGTTTGGATATATCGGTGATTGCTTGTGTTCGTGTTCATTCATTCCAATCTAATACGTGTATCAGATGTCACAAATTATTGCTCTCGCAGGATGCAAAGAAAAACAGCGACTGTTATTTCTAAATGATCTTCCTAATATGTTTACATTTTAACATTTTCCTCAATAAGATGGATCCCGTTTGGATATTTTTCCGGGCAATATATTGTAAAGTGTCCCATATATTCTTAAATATAATAAATCAAATGAAACCAAATCTATAGAGATAGACTATATGAAAGAAATAATCTAAACCCATTACTCGAATAGAAACCGATAGAAATAAGTTTTGGGATCACCATGACGATAACAATGTATCTTTGTCGCAAATCCTTAAATGCAAAAATATCCGTCACAAATGATACTTACTTTAAATTTGTATTTTATATTCCTGATTGATTGATTTTGACTCGCATTGTTGGTTATGCCTGCATAAAAGGAGACATTTGCTAATTCCATGCAGCTGGTGTCGCATATTTGGAGTTTAAAGTTTAAAGTAGAGTAAATTATCATTTCTGACGACAGCCTTTGTTTATGAATTATCGATATCACCTCGGCTTTGGGTTTTTTAAACGCAAACGTGAGCAGTCTGTCTTATACCATAAACTGTGTCAAATGAATACAAGGACAAATCTTTTAACTTCAATAAAAAAGCATCAATTATATACAAGGACTTTTTTTTATATCTAACATGACAAATGTTAATTGTTCGTCACATTATTTAACAGCAGCTGTGTTTCCTGATTTTTTTTTTATTGATCCAACATAACACAAAAACTGCATCATTTATCATGTCGATGTGATTTGTAGTATTGTGGTAGTTTATTAGATTTTAATTGCCTTGTAATAGATTTTGTTAACTAAAAAACGCTTTTTTACCATCAGTTGTCTTTACCCCCAAACAATGAGATGATAATTTTCATCCTCTTATTGAAGTTCCTGGTTATGTTTCTTGTGCAAATGTTGGAATGTCAATGTATGTTTTCGCTTACCGAGGTTTGTAACCATTTGATGCTACCGTTTTTAACCCTCCACACTTAAGAGAGTTCAAGTGTTTCCATTGGTCAAAAATAATATATTCGGAATTGGCGTTACTTTTATCAACCGATAAATGCAACAACACTGTTATCACAATTGTGGCTTTATCTGCCTAGGGTGAAGAAGAGGAGATTGGCTCGTAACCATTGGCTAGCGAAGATGTACAAACACATGCTATTCCTCGCATTTCGCTCACGATACATGCACTAGAATTTTAGATATTGAGTAATAGGACTTAATCAATATATGAAAAAGTCAAACAAAAGAAACTATGCGAGAGGAATTCATACGTTAGAACATCCTATTTGAGTTTTGCACAGTTAAGTCCATAGACACTAACAGGGTACATTATGACTCATTTGAATAACGGTGATTAGGAAGAGAAGGAGGAGAGTTTTATATCATCAATATCTGATTGCTATTTTAAGCTTCCCGAGCTTACCCTAGCAATCGTTTACTATAATGTTATCATACCCATTTCATTTTACCTTATTGAAAAGTGTGTCAAATGTATACAAGGAAATATTTTTTTTAATATCCATTTAAACAAACGTCAATGTTATACAAGGACAACATTTTGATATTAATTAAGACAAGTGTCATGTAATTATTCGACATCATCATAATCATCTGTGAAAAGCTGCTGCGTTTTTGTGTTTTTGATTGATACTTCAGTACGGAAGACCTACATTAATATGATTTTATTATTTGTGTAATTTATTAGATTTTAGTGTCTTTAAATCAATTTTGTTTTAAACACATATCATCTTTTCGGTCGTGATAAATTCTATCTGAAAAAAACCACCAAAAATCAAGTTATCATTACTCACATAATCATGATGTTAAAAACTATTTTGAGTAGGTTTCGTGTTTCTTATAGCATTTAGATTATTTGTGTTTGTGTAGATTATTTAAACTGTTGTTTTGTAATTTTATTTATTTATTTTGTCGGTTTCTCCTTCACTTTTGAATCTTCAGTGTCTCTTTAGAATCACACTCCTTATTTGTATGAAGCATACGCTTGGTATTATTAAAGGTATGCAACAGTGTGAATGTCTCCGGGACTATTAGTAGCTGAATGATTTTATTCATGTTTCACATTCGTATGACTAACTCTCATTGCTCTGGTCTTGAAAAATGCAGGATAAATCAACAAGAAATATGACATGCAACAATTTTGACAATACAGACACATGCTATTCCTCTCAGTTTGCCTCAGATGAAATGTTCGATATTGAGTAATTAATCAATATATGTAAATCTTAGACAAAAGAAACTTAGCAAGGGGAATGTATACTTTACTTCTCTTGAGCTGAATTTTAATGTGCGTATTGTTATGCGTTTACTTTTCTACATTGGTTAGAGGTATAGGGGAGGGTTGAGATCTCACAAACATGTTGTCCCAAGTCAGGAGCCTCTGGCCTTTGTTAGTCTTGTATTATTTTAATTTTAGTATCTTGTGTACATTTTGGAAATTAGTATGGCGTTCATTATCACTGGACTAGTATATATTTGTTTAGGGGCCAGCTGAAGGACGCCTCCGGGTGCGGGAATTTCTCGCTACATTGAAGACCTGTTGGTGACCCTCTGCTGTTGTTTTTTATTTGGTCGGGTTGTTGTCTCTTTGACACATTCCCCATTTCCATTCTCAATTTTATTTAGAACATTATATTGCAGATTTGTGACAGTTAAGTACTAAAGCACTGCCGACTAACCTGGTACATGTTTACTCATTTGAATAACAGAGATAAGGAAGAGAATATCTGATTGCTACTTTTAGCTACCTGTGATAACAATAGTTAAGGTTTAATATATGTTAACATGAACTTTTTTTATCATCATTCAAAAATGTGTCAAATGAATACAAGGAAAGATTTTTTTTATATTCATTTGAACAAACGTCAATTTTATACAACGACAACATTTTGATATTAATTAAGATAAATGTCATGTAATTATTTGACATCCTCATGATCATCTGTGAAAAGCTGCTGCGTTTTTATGTTTTTGATTGATACTTCAATACGGAAGACCCACATTAAGATGGTTTTATCATTGGTGTAATTTAATAGATTTTCGTGCCTTTTGATCATTTTTTTAAACAAAAGACACTTTTATCTTTTCAGTCGTAATAAATTCTATTTAATAAAAACCGCAAAAAAATCCAGTTATAATTACTAACTTTAACATGATGTCAATCGTGATTTTTAGTAAGTTTCGTGTTGCTTCAAATTTAGATTTTTCGTGCATAGTGTTATACTGTTGCTTTGTATCTTTATTAATTTGTTTTGTCTGTTTCACCTTGACTTTTATGTCTTCTAGTTCTTTTAGTATTACACTCCTTATTTGCATGAAGCACATATTCAGTGGAGGATTTCATGTTGGTCTTATAAGAAGTTAGCAATAGTTTGGGTGTTTCTGGGACTACTATCACAATGATTTAATTCATTATTCAGATTCGTATTACTAACAATTATTGATCTGGTATTGAAAAATGCTAGGTGCATAAAAAGCAATGTTACATGCAATAACTTTATTTCTGAGTGAAAACAATTGTTATTCCTTCCTAATTAAAAATAAGAAGATTAGGAACAAGTGCAAATGATACAACTCTCCATCCATGTCACTGTAAAATTATTATAGGTCAAAGTACGATCTTCAATACGAAGCCTTTTTTTATATCTAATCTTCATATCAAATACATTTTTTGTCACATTTTTTATTTGTTAATTTGATTTTTCTTTTTTGACATACTTTTTTTTAGGTAAGTAAGATTAAAACACAATTTAGACTGCTTTGCGCCAATTATTGACATGTTTACCTTTAATGTCAGCTTGTTTTGTTCACATAATGTTGCCAATATAGTAAAACGGTATGCGATTTTCATACAAGAGAGAGGTTAAGCTAGCTTTAAAACCAGATTTAATCCAGTACTCCGACTTACAAAAATGCATGTCTCAAGTCGGAATATGACAGATGTTTTCAAATCGTTTGCTGTTTTTGAGCGTTATATTTTGCAATATGAAAAGGGACATTCTGGATTGAATTCTCCTTGGAGTTTTGTAATTTTGTTAATTTACTTTTTCCCCAACTTTTCGACAGTCAAATGGCATCACACAGCTGAGACGTGTGTATAACACCTACGTAGAAAGAGATGGACAATACGAAAAGAAAATGTCAAATTATTTGTCGAAAAAATTTGAAGAAAGACCACATAACGAAAGTAAGAATAACAAACAGACAAACAGTATGTTGCAATTCTAAAGTGATAAAACATACATTAAAAATTGTTCAGGACAAAAAACGATGAAGTTATTGTGTTGCTTCTTTCAGTAAAATAATTGCTGTTTATAAGACAAAACATTAATAGAATCTACGCTGAGTGAAACACCTATAATACAGATATGTTTCAAGGTAACAATAAACGACGTGTGCCAGTTTTAATAGACAAGGTATCAATGTCAACATATGAAGTATATATACTTGTAACATAAAATATTATAACATCGTCAGATTCATTCATAAGTTCAGTGACAACAAATTTCACCTAATTAACAATGTACGTCGAATGAAACAGTGAAGTTGTTTATGGTGGAAATTATGATATTTATCAAAAATATAGTGAAGGATACAGATATATTTATAATCATCATAGGGCTGCCCAATTTGTATTGTTTTAGCTTATTATTGATTATGTATAAGTTATTTTGTGCGAGTAAAGAAAGAAAAGTAATGAATTAAAACAAGACTAGAATTATGATCAATTTCTAAGTATGAGTACCAATCCCGCATTACTAAATTGTCTTATTTTTTTTTAATTTTCTGGCGTTTCTTGTTCATGTTTATTAATCATTAATAACTGTATTAACAGATATAAAAGACATATAATTTTGTTATTGTATTAATGCTTAAAATGTTAAGATAGACTTGTTTAATTAATTTCTTGGACAAAAAAAAATATTCCAGGCCTACATTCAGTTCACAAAACAATCGTATTCAATTATTAAGGAACACTCGAATTAGAACTATCAGAAGGCTAAATTAAATACCCATGTACAGAACATGTAATTCAATGGTTGTTGTCGATTGTTGATGTGTTCATATTTGTTTTTCATTTGTTGTCCTGGCACATATGTGTTCTTTTAATTTGAATATTGCCCATTTTTCACAACTGGATCGTATAAAGGTTAAACCGGTATGAGTTCTGTGTATTGATGAATTCCCTACGATGACATTCCAGGATTTTAAAATTTTGCATTATTGGCTATTTAGTAAGCGTAGTTCTGCTAGATTTATATGTTGTTTATGTAGAAATCTAAGTATAAATAAAGTTTGTATGCTCACACGTGTTATCTTTTATTTATTCATTAATGTTTATTTGACCAACATAGACAGGTGTATTTATCGAATTCAACACATTAACTATCACTACAAAGAGTCTGAATTGACCAGTTTTTGTGCTCGACCAGTAAAATCGAGCACACATTTTACTCGACTGTACTTAACTGTACTTAAGTGTACTCGACTAGGTCTCGACTTTACTTAATTAGTCTGATTTAGTACTTGATGATCTTTGTGTAGTCTGAAATGGTCTTGACCAAGGCTCGACCTGTCTCGACCTGTCTTGACTAGTCTCGACCTGTCTCGACTAGTCTCGATTCTTAAATTTTACAGCAATACAACAAAAAACTTAATGAAATGGGATTCAGTAAGCTTGATATATATGTAAGATAGCTGCATAGTTTGATGAAAATCCAAGTTGATTTGAAAAAGTTATTTAAAAACTTAAAGTGTACTATCTCTATTTTGTTCAAACTGCAAATTCTAGCTTTTTTGACCTAGATTAATTTAATTCTTAAATTTGAAAGCAATACAACAAAAAACAAAATAACCTGGGATTCAGTAAGCTTGATATATATGTAAGATAGCTGCATAGTTTGATGCAAATCCAAGTTGATTTGAAAAAGTTATTAAAAACTTCAAGTGTACTATCTCTATTTTGTCCGAATTGCAAATCCTAACTTTTTATACCAAGATTACTTTAATTCTTAAATTTTACAGCAATACAACAAAAAACTAAATGAAATGGGATTCAGTAAGCTTGATATATATGTAAGATAGCTGCATAGTTTGATGAAAATCCAAGTTGATTTGAAAAAGTTATTAAAAAAATTAAAGTGTACTATCTCTATTTTGTCCGAATTGCAAATCCTAGCTTTTTATACCAAGATTACTTTAATTCTTAAATTTTACAGCAATACAACAAAAAACTAAATGAAATGGGATTCAGTAAGCTTGATATATATGTAAGATAGCTGCATAGTTTGATGACAATCCAAGTTGATTTGAAAAAGTTATAAAAAAAAATTAAAGATGCCTATCTGAATTTTTATATAATAATTTTTTTTTTACATATTGTAAAATTAAATTCTTTCATTTCACAGCAATAAATCAAGCTACCTAATAAGCTTGAATTTTGTAAGATCAATATTTAATTTATTTAGATGGGCTGATTTACACCATTCAAAACTAAATTTGAAGGTCAAGACTAGTCGAGACAGGTCGAGACTGGTTGAGACTGAGTCGAGACTATTTGAGACAGGTCGAGACTAGTCGAGACAGGTCGAGCCTTGGTCAAGACCATTTCAGACTACACAAAGATCATCAAGTACTGAATCAGACTAATTAAGTAAAGTCGAGACCTAGTCGAGTACACTTAAGTACAGTTAAGTACAGTCGAGACAATGTCGAGACTAGTCGAGTAAAATGTGTGCTCGATTTTACTGGTCGAGCACAAAAACTGGTCAATTCAGACTCTGAGGAGTTTGTAGTGTATAAATCATATCCTAAAAATGGGTATTCAAGATATTTTTGTTGATTATTTTTTCCGGTTTATTTCAAATTTGTAAGAAAATCTGAAATATTTTTAGAATTGAAACATAAAACAATAAAACAATTAAATCCATAGAAATATCTTATTGACATAATGATATCTATTAATGACACGACAAATAAACAGACCATAACAACTTGAATCTAATATTTGATCAAGTTAAAACTACTAAAAATAAAGCTTTAACTTTTTAGAATGTAGTATCTGCTCACATATGAAATTCCAACACCTGTTCTGGTAATTGAACGAGTATTGATTTGTTTGTAATACTAATAAGATTTAAATAAGTTTCACAGTGTGGGAACGGAACTGTACGGTTTTCTAATAATTTGGTCATTCGGGAGACTGTCAAGCGGGGCTCCGACATTTGCAAAATAACAAGTTGCTTGATGGAAACTTTGATGAACTCTTATGCTACTATAAAACGTTTCTGTTTCAAGTTTAGATAGCTAAAACATTCTTTATGTAAATATGAACCTATAAAATAACAAGAAAGATATACGCATCCAAACGTTTTCCTTAGAATGGTGGAGCTCCGTGTAAAACAATCAAAATTGTCACACAACAGCGATCAAAAATGTCAAATAAACATCGAAATATCAATGTTTGCTACCTGAATTTTCACATGTATCTTTTCTGATATATAGTCTTACCTGTCTGAAAGTTTCAAAGCCATTGTCCCAGTAGAAATTCAAATATATTTATTTTCTCCATGTCAGATATTTTTATTGACTGTACAATCGCTTGCAAGTTTACTGTAATATCACTCGGAGCCTTCCTGTACAATCGCTTGGAGCTTTTCGTTTCATCGTTTGGACATCTAGACTACTAAGAAAGGAGGGTAACCTACTTTACCTTGTAATGACATCACGATCCAGCTAACAAACAAGCTAGTCCAAGGTATTACCTTTACCTACACACTCATTGCATTTTGCTGTAATAGTTTCTAGTGGCATATGACTAATTATAACTTTTTAAGTAGATAATGCTTACTACTATCTCTTCTGCCACATTCATGATCAGTTTATGTTTTCAATGATACTTTTGTCATATAAATATTTATTAAAACTACTGCAATCCAATACAATATATGTTTGGCATCATTTTTCTCTCCTTTTTCTGTTACGATTTAATAACTTATAGTTAGTTATTTGGTATTGTTATCATTTTTTTTAAACCTAAATTACACACTCAAAAGTTTTAATGATGTTTGAAGCTTTTATTTGAATGAATGCAGCCTGCATTAGCGTATCCGGTATGCGGGGAGAGGGAGTTTAAGGTGGTTGAAACCCCATTTTATCGAATTGTTTTTATTTTGTGGACGTTTCATGGTGTTCCGTGCTTTGGACCCCCTTTTTTCAGAAAGGCGGGATCCGCACCTGGTCTGATATCGTCAATGATAGTATTAAATGATGATCCGATCATTCAACAGATTTGTTTTAGTTTGGTCTTGTACTGTGCTAGTTTTGGGTAGAAATGAGCGCATAAATATTTTTTAACCCTGCCAATTTCTTTATGTACCTGTTCCAAGTCAAGAGCCCGTAGTTCAGTGGTTGTCGTTGGTTCATGTCTGTCATATATGTTTTTCGTAAAAAAAATTATTATGAATTATACCGTCAGTTAAATTCGAAAGGTATTGATTCTTTTTTCATGTCGGGACCTTTTATAGCCGACTATAATTGCTTAAATCCATTTATTTTTTGAACTTTGACAACCATATCACATCTCCTTATTTTTATATAGAAAATATAAATGTGGTTTGATAAAATGATGTTCTCACTAAAAAAAACTGTTTCGTTCATTTGTCGGATGCTATAGTTGGGAATATTGAAAAGTTCCTGAATCATGACATTGATATAAAAAAAA
>CM034351.1:22023130-22110732 GCA_019925275.1 Mytilus edulis | reverse complement strand
GCAAGGAAGCGTCTACATGATTCGGAATCAAGGAAACAAAGCCACACGATTTGTGTGCAAGGGTGATCTTTTTTGAAAATCAAAAAAAACCTGAAGCATCTTTCAACCCGCTGAGTGCATCTTGATTTGTTTTGTATCTAACCTCTGTTCCTGAATCGTGCTTTAAAATCTATCTACTTACTTTGTCTTTGAACAGGTTGGGCACAAGTCAGGAAATGTGGGATACATGTATTCCCTGCTTTCAGGGAACATCCCTGTTTTCTGGTGTAAAAAAAACCCAGTTTAAATGGGATTTCCTTTTTCAATTTATAGCATGAACATTACAAAAGGGCACGTTTTAACGTTATAACTGCATCCGTAGAATTTGTAAATACTTATTAAAAGTATTTTAGGAAATACACAACATGAATATAAAGTGAAGCCGTGTTTCTTCTTGAACTCGAAAAAAAACCATACAAATCTTTGTTTAGGAATCAATTGACCAAGCTGCATGATCCAGGTGTAACTGAACATACCTAAATTAATATGTTCACTTCTATTGAAAAATTTTATTCATTGAATTTTAATTCCCAAGTGATTAACATACATGTATCTTTTTGTCATCTCATAATTGATGATCAAGGTATGAATTGGTGAACAACGGAATTGTTTTGTTGTGAGTTATGCATCAAATTTGACTTGAAATAAACTTGATTTTTTAACTAAAAAAAACACTTGCTATCATTAAGCATTGTTATCACAAGTAGAATATGCGCTTTTGTAGATTTTATTACATTAAATGAATAGGAAAAAAGGTCCCTGTATACTGTTTTGTTTTAACATCAGAAAACTGGGGTGTACACTGAATTAGAATACAGGGAATACCCCACTTTTCTTGACTTGAGCCTTACCTGTTGAATTTTATATAAATTCAATGTAGAAAACCATATCAAGGAATAAAATAAAATAATTTGCCTACCTACCTACCCATACCCTAACAACCTCAGTCGGGTGAGGGGAAACAAAGATATTTTTAATGTTGGCCTTATTGCATATTAATTTTGTTTACTTACTAATCTAGAAGATCAATGAGGAAACTTACCACTGTCTTCATAGACGTGTTTTTTTATGTTTAGGTAATAAAAGGGGTGGTATCTTGTAATCTCAAAACAACAGCTTTTATAAAGCATTCTTTCTAAAACAAATATCATAACGTAAAGATCTTAGCAAGTAGCGCTTTGTATGCAGCTCTAATTTGTCATCAAGATTTTATAATTTCTTTTGATTAATTTAGTTTATGGATTATAAGCTTATGATCTCCTAAACATTGTTATACGCTCGAATAGAATATAAAATATTGACGAAATGACTTACGAATTTAGTTGGTATTTAAAAAAGCAACCGTCACCATACAAATCATCGAAACTGCTGTTAATCAAGTTTTTGGAAGAGAACCAGTTTATGTTATTTGTATTGGTTCCGTCAAAGATCATAGACATGACTAGTACCTTCTTCTTGTACAGCTCTAATTTAACCTGTAAATATTTTATTACATTGATTAATTTATATTTCCTTCATTTTGTTCCCGTTCGTTTCCATCAAAATGAAACTTTACTGTAATTTCCGTAGATATCTAGTAGGAACGGAGAATATTTGCTGTTTTCACAGTTTTTAAACGCTTCAAAAATTTAAATGTATGTACAATGTCATTCTGGAGACTAGATTAATGATACGATTTAAAGAATAAGGTTTGTTTGTGTTGCAAAACAGAGGTAAATATCTTATATGTTAATAGGGTTAAGAGATATTTACCGCAATTGTCTGTTCTGAACAAGGTTCCAAAAGCATAGAATCTTTTTCATAATGTCTACTAAATCTCACTATAACAAATGTTCAGTTGTTTTCGTGGTTTTTTAAATACACATATGTATACTCAACTATAACACAGTCAAGGTTGCCATCACATTTTAATATAAATTATTAAAGGCAAAATATAAGAATTTAAGTGTACATGTACAAAGTATCTATGTTTTATTAATTTAAGGCGAAATGACTATATAAGTAAGCCGCCTACCACTCCAATAACAACAAAAAATCGCAAAAAAACTATTTATCTGTCTGTACGTTTAACTCCTACCCTTACCCTTCCGGAGCACCTGAGATCACCCCTAGTTTTTTGGTGGTGTTGTGTTGTTTATTCTTTACTTTCTATATTGTGTCGTGTGTGCTGTTGTTTGTTTGTCTTTTTCATTTTTAGCCATGACGTTGTCAGTTTGTTTTAGATTTATGAGTTTGACTGTCCCTTTGGTATCTTTCGCCCCTCTTTTATGAATTCTTGATAATCATTGACATTTGAATATTTTTTACTTGTTTCATATTCTTACATCGGATTCAAACTTCTTTTAATCTGATTTCTATTGTGCATTTTGCTTTGTTTTATTTTATTTCATATTGGCTAGAGGTATAGGGGATGGTTAAGATAACACAAACATGTTTGATTTTAAATATACCAGGTAGATACAGGAGTGCTTTAGCAAAATTTAGATGTGGTGTAGCACCCATCAGAAAGGAAACTGGTCGTTATGAAAATTTTGATATTGAAAATAGATTATGATTTTACTGATGACTTTGAAGATGAAAAACACGTTTTGTTAAACTGTTCTGTATATTCAGATATTCGTAATGTTATTTTTAACCATGCTAGTAGTGTTGATGAGAATTTTTTACATATGTCAGATTATGAAAAGTTTATAATTCTTTTTACAAATGAAAATATTGCATTTCCCGTAGGGACCTATGTTAAACTCTCCGTTGGCTGCCATCTTGGATGATGGAACGGCTACAAAGTAACAAAACTTGGTCAGCACCTCATAAGGAACATTCATGCTATGTTTGGTTTCATTCCATTCAGTGGTTATTTAAAAGAAGTCATTTGTATGCATTTCCCATAGGGAACTTTGTTAAACTAAGTCCCCCGCTGGCGGCTATCTTGGATGATGGACCGGCTACAAAGTAACAACATTCAATCAGCACCTCATAAGGAATATTCATGTCATGTTTGGTTTCATTCCATTCACTGGTTCTCTAGAAGAAGTTCAAAATGTAAAAAGTTAACGACGACGACGGACGACGACGACGGACGCCAAGTGATGTGAAAAGCTCACTTGGCCCTTTGGGCCAGGTGAGCTAAAATTGAAATGAAATTAAAAAACATACAAGACTAACAAAGGCAAGAACCGCCTAACTTGTGAAGGTGCCAAAATGCAGCTAGGTTCAACGTGTTGTTTTGTGATATCCCAACTATCCCCCTATACATGTACTTCTAGCCAATGTAGAATAAAGAAACACACATTAATACGCACAGCTAAACTCAGTTTAAAAGAAGTCCGAGTCCGATGTCAGAATAGGTAACAAAAGAAACTAAGCAAAATGACAATGATACATAAATGAACAAAGGAATGGAATTATCAAACGTGTTATTTTCAGTTTTTACTGACATGCCAGCTCCAGACCTCAATTAAACTGATTGAAAGATCACGCCTTCATCGTATGAAAAACAAGTACAATCCCTCCCGTAAGGGGTTTAGTGTCATACCATCATAAAATATATGAGAAGCACATAACCCGTATCCTACCAACGACTGGTTTCAGTATAAATGTGTTTATTTCCGATTCAAAGACCCTATGAGTGAATCACTATTATTACCAAAACATGCTACCCTTAATGACTTGACAACAGTATCGTAACTATATCTGTATATCCTTTCCAAATAAGTCTGTTAAAGGTTTAATTTGTTTTAACCTTGGTGGACTACTAAGATTAAAAGGGACGAATTAATTGAAGATTTACAGAGTTGTTATGTTGTTTTGAGGATGGAATCCTTTTTTCAAAAGAAAAGCCAGCCCTATACATTTCAGAGAAATATCTGTTTGATTGAAATCAGGTTATAACGTTACCACGTTTACAGTCTACCATGTTAAACAACCCGTATCATCGATAAATGACAAAGATATATAAAATAAATACTTGTTTTAGATAATTTGTTAAAAATATATGTATTACACATTCAATTATCATATGGTTATCGTTTACTGTCTTGTACATACAAGAACAGCAAACAATAACAGTGATAAACTACCTGTTTGATGTTTGATGTAGACCAGTTATCAATAATAGGACTCTTCAGGTGATGTTTGGATTTGACATTGAATATTGATATATCTTCGTTCTCGGGTAAACAGTTTTTAGATATTGTACATAGTGAAGGTGTTTGTTTTCTCCATTTGTCATAAATACTGTCACCATTGCCACTCTTTCCAAGGAATACCAGATGCCATTCTGAAGTTATTGTTCAACATTGTTAAAAGTTTATATTACATCGGCATTCTAAAATTTCAAACTTAACTAGTTCAAATTATTCAGAACGACGTTTAAAAAATTATATCAACATATATTCAACTACAGAATAGGTTTGTTCTTTCAATTGTTTTGATTCGCAACTAGTGAGTTTTATGGAGACGACATTTGCGTATACAACAAACCTTAACTTTAAAAGGTTAATTTGGCATAGCAATTTTTATTTCTTATCTTAAAATATAAAAATAAGAAAATTTGGTATGATTGCTTATGAGACAACGATTCACCATAGTTCAAATGAAGGGGATGTAAGCAATTACCAGCAAGCATCCGAAATATGTTGCTGTATCACTTCTTAACGTGAGTCTTTGATGTTCTTTCTGAATAATCGAGACTTATAACTTTTGTTAATTATATCTATTTCTTATAAAAAAAAAACTGCTAGCCATTTATCAATCGGATACATATTTAGTCATTTCTAGATATAAATGAGGCCATTGGAAAAGTAATTTCTCCTCTTGTTTTATTTATTAAAAAAAGAAATTTAAATCCAAGATTATAATTTCCTTCAGCATTGTCCTCTATCATTAAGGTAAACTATTTTATCGTTGTTCTCCTCTTATATTTGATGCGTTTCCCCCAGTTTTAGTTTGTAACCCAGAGTTTTGGATTTTAAAATTAAGATTTATAAGTTTTGAACAGCGGTATACCACTGTTGCCTTTATGTATGTTCCAGACCATATGAGTATTTGGACCGTACGCGTACGGTCCGGACCGTATACGTATACTCGTACGGTCCGACCATACGCGTACGGTCGGACCGTATGAGTATACGCGTATGGTCCAGTACGAGCTGACCATACATGTGATTGGATCATATGGGTTATATTTAAACAATTTATCACAATCTTTAAATTTAGTTTTACAAATTTTTATTATTACAATTAGATGGATAAACTGAACAAACGAACAATTGAAATTAAACATTTGTTTACTGTGAAAGTACTTTAATTCGTGGGTATCAATTTTCGTGGTTTGAGCAATATTTACATGTTCGTGGGTTTTTAAATTCGTGGATTTTAATTTTCTGAAAAATAATTAAAAACCAAAGCCTTTAGGAACGAAGGTTACAAATAGTTTGGATTGAAGAAAATTGCAAAGTAAACATTGACTGTGTAAATCGTAGTGATAACACTAATTAACCCATAAAGTGATTAACAGATTAAAAACCATCAAAGGTGTTAATTAGGCCATAACATGTCACCTAAAGAAAACAGTAACATAAACAAATGCTATAAACGTATCTTGAATTGTCAAATACTTCTTATCAAAATCAAGCCCAGCATGAAATTATTGTTTCCCATATGTACGAGAACTATGAGGATATATAATGAACACTTTATCATACTGGCATATCAATACCGGAAATCTGACTTTCATCGATCAAAATTTTTTTTATGAGAATTAAAAGATCAAAAGTTGTACAGTTTAGGTTATTAAAGATTAAATAGGTATAATCCTGCATGCGGTTGTAGTTCTGTGACTGCTATTAAAGTATTCTCAGATTTGGCGTTATTCAATATATTCTCTAGATCATATCAGTAGTGAAACCTACCGATGGGGATCGTTCCATGTCTTGATTTGGTTGTTTTATTTCGTTGGGCACTTAAATTCGTGGATAAAGTCATCCACGAAAACCACGAAAATTGGTACCCAACGAATAAAAGTACTTTCACAGTAATTGTATTTCTGAATCTTATGTTGGTACACTCGCCCAAGGTGACACTTGCTACAACGAGTAACGTAATATTTTTTACAATTAAAAATTAGGGGCGGATCCAGCCATTTTAAAAAGGGAATTCCAACGGCCAGAGTAAAGGGGGGGGTTCCAACTATATGCTCCCATACAAATGCATTGATCGTCCAAAAAAAGGGGAGGGGGTTCCAACAATTATGTTTACTTAAGATATCTTCAATTTCAGTGATCATAATTCAGTTAATGTATAACTGATTGATATGCTAAATACAAGAGATCAACAGAGTTGATTAGCGTGATTTTTTTAAATAGTTAGAATATAAAGTTTTTATTCCAATCACAATTGAACTTTTTTATATTAATTTGAGAATTAAGTTATGTTGATCTGTAATATACATTTGAAATTAATAAACTTGACCAACTTCTTAATATTAGTCAGACCGTACGCGTACGGTCCGACCGTATGAGTATTTTGAAAAAGTACGCATACGGTCCAGACCGTACGCGTACGGTCCAAATACTCATACGGTCTGGAACATGTACAAAACAGATCACAAACAGTTATTACCTTTAACAGCTTTCTTTGGTAGAACAGAACACGATTGGGTGTTATCTATTGTGACGTCATCGATACCTATGTTTCCTTTGAGTCCTTTACTACAGGTTACATTTATCAGAATCTATAACAAAAAAGTAATATAAATTTTAGCTTTGTAATTTTGCAAAGTTCTCTTATTTCTTTTATATTTTTTTATATTTTTTGGAAAGTTTTGACATGCATTCCCTATCAAATAGAGAAAAAAAAGTTCCTACGTATTAGTGTAAATATAAAATATGTTGAAAATAGTTTAGTTGTAAAGGTATCAAAAGAAAGGTGAAGGACTTGTGATCCCTTTAAAACATCTATTGACTGATAATTTTGAAAAAAAACAGTAATGTAAGAATGCATTCTAAAATAGAGAAGAAAAAAATATGTTTCTCAGATATGAAGTACTTTGTTCGGTGTACCGGGTAATCGGGACGTTCTGATATGCTCTTCCAATCGACACGTTATTTTACCTTCTTTTAAATCGAACGTCACTCATGAGTCATCGAGTACCAAATGTAAATCAGGGTATCTATGCTGTATTTTTTTTTACCACATCGGACAACGATGGAGATAATACGCTATCCAAACACACGTATGAAACATATACTTAGACTATGGCAAGCCGTTCTCGTCAAAACTATGTTTAAACCCGTTTTTCGAAAAAAAATACACACTGAGATTTAAAAACCTAAAATAACACACTGAGAAATCGAAATTACACACTGAGATTTAAAAAAATAAAAAACACACACTGAGAATTCAAAATTACACACTGAGATTTTAAAAAGACACACTGAGATGAAATAAATTGAAAAACACACACTGAGAATTGTTAATTACACACTGAGATTTCAAAAATACACACTGAGATTAATATGCAAATTACTAATGAATATTCATGAGATGAATAATTCAACAGATTAATATCTTGATATCAAGAACTCTTGTCATTATAATGAAATGCTATTCCTTCAACCAACATTCGTAATAAATTTCAAGACTTAACATCGCTCATATTCATAAGTTTGTTGCCTATAATTCAGATCATTACTACCAGTGTATCGGGATATTTTTTTTTAACTTAAAACCGTTGGTCCCTTTTCAAAAGTCTTCCAACTGTTTCCCTGGTTTCGCTAGTTAATCTTTTATATTTTTGTTACGTTTATATGCTATAATAGACACCTGGGTAAAAATTTCACTGCATTCTTTTGCAGATTGTTCCAATGTTTTCTTATAATTTTAATAAAGTTTTTCACCATTTGGTTATATTTTGTAATAAGAGTAAGTGGGTATTTTTCTTGTTCTTGTATTTCTAAAGTTTTTTTATTAATAATTTGGAACCAAATCGAAGGACTAACGAGTTCTGTCCCCTTGTTGTTTTAAACTTGTAATAGATTCAGATTAAGTATGCTAATTAGATATGTGCGCATAAAAAGTGCGCACAAATCTCAGTGTGTAATTTTAAATTCTCAGTGTGTAATTTCAAATTCTCAGTGTGTGTTTTCAGTTTATTTATTCTCAGTGTGTCTTTTTGAAATCTCAGTGTGTATTTCATTCTCAGTGTGTAATTTCAATTCTCAGTGTGTAATTTTCAATTCTCAGTGTGTAATTTTCAATTCTCAGTGTGCGTTTTTCATTTTTGTAATCTCAGTGCGTCTTTATGAAATCTCGGTGTGTAATTTTTAATCTCAGTGTGTAGTTTTCAATTCTCAGTGTGTAATTTTCAATTCTCAGTGTGCGTTTTGAAGTTTTAAAACCTCAGTGTGCTTTGTTGTAATTCTCAGTGTGTAATTTTTTCGAAAAATGGTTAAAACTAGTTTTGACGAGAACGGCTTGCCATATTAGACCTATATCATTTCATCGTATACACTTACTCTGTAATGTAAAGCACTGGCTACTGAAATTTGACCTAGCTTCCACTTTTGTCCTTGTCGGCCCTTGAGTTCCCATATAACTGGAGATCTAGATCCTTTAACATGTACTGACACAGAGAGTTTACCAATACTATCTTCATCCATATGGTACCAGAAACTAACACATGTTCCATTTGTAGGTGCCAGCCTTGTACTTCGTATACTGGCGATGTTCCCTAAACTTTGGGGTGGTGAGCATTCAGTATAAAGATATTTTCCTTAAAACAAGCGAATATACATTAAACCGATTTAATTTTGAGAGTAAACATGCTAAACACAAAAATATGATTTCAATAATGTTATTTCATGACTATCATTTTACATCTTCAACATCAGACACTTTTTTTAAGAATTAAGGCAATATGTTCTAGAAAGAATCATCTATAATTTTACTGATTCATAACTGCCCGTAGATGTCATGGTGTTTACGTAACTGGCATTCATTAATATTTGTGCAAGAACTTCTCTAATACGTATTGTGGTCCCTATGAAGAAATTCTATCGACATTTTCTCTGTCTGTCCATTTGAAGTATTATAACAGAAACAGTACTTTCCAATGTTACTAATACACAGAATAGGTGATATCAGAAATAAGAATTATTAGTGTTCCGACGCTTGTTTTGTGTGGAATGGGTATGGTAATTTGAAACTCTAAAGAAAGCAATTACCAGTTTTATTGTGGTATGTATGATCCACAAAAGGACTTGCGTCTTTTCTTTGGGTGCCTCCCATTCCAACCGACCAATCAAAATCATCATTTGATCCCACGGCGTTTGTCCAGGAACAAAGACCAGATTCGAATGTACAGTTACCTAGTGTTATAGTATCAAACTATATTTAAAATAGCTTACATGTAAATAAATTGATAAACTAATACACATCAGATCATTCTACAAAAGTATCTTTTTACATTTAAAGGATCGTTGTGTCTAGGCTGTTTTTTGGTGTTATTTCAAACTCAATAGTTGATCAATTAAATTTTGACATGCACACGTGGAACATTATAACGCACTTTTTCGTTTTCTTGTGTAATATTGTTTCGAACAAACATGATTTACTGCTGCCAATAATCCACTTTGTCAAATATTCTTACCTGGCATTGCTTTCAAAGATTATCACATGCAATAGACACCTTTCGAGTTCGACGCATTTCCGTCAAAAACCATGGTTTGATTAAACATAATTATTCCCATGTTGAGCCAATGGTTTTAAAACTATGATCTATATTACATGAATTATTCAGCAAATTGAATTCTGATAATTGACAATCAGCACTGCTGTCATTATGGAATTGTCATTAAGAACCAACAGAACAAACATAATACCTAGATTATCCTGCACAATGACGACCACTAAGACGCTCGATGAACGTTAATAGTGCAGTGATACAGGCAATTCCCTCTATTTTGTAAATTACGTCATAAAGGCGCGCATAATAGACGAGTTTTTCCGGAGACGGACAAACTCGAAAATGGTCTATTGATTAACTTTTTATAAAAGAAAAACTGAACATCTTTTCGAGCGTACACGTTCTTTCCATACAATGTAATGGTAAAATTAAAAATAATCAAATTGGATAAAAATTGTTATTTAAATCTATCAAGGACATCCGAAATTATTGGACTCTTTGAAATATCAAGGTGATGTGTTATTCAAAATGATAAGAGATTTGACATATGTATATGTATTTATACCACTTTTTCCAGAATAGCAACCTCCTTGCTTCATATGAATATCGTCAATTGCAATATCCCCATGATAGTCTGAGCCTACAACACCGTCAAAGACAATATGAAATGCACCGAAGTTCGCAGGCACTTCAATTTCTCCCAGTAACCACTTCTTTCCTTGGTCACCTATATAAAATATGTACCCATCAATGGTCTTTGATCCACAGAAATGAAACAAACATTGCACAGAGATTATGTAATACCATTCAAAACAGGAAACATTTCTTTGTAAGTAAACATCGTATAAAATAAATTAATAAATTAAAAGATCAGAGAATGTGAAAGTGGTTATGTTAAATGTATTTCTTGTTTGAAATTATGACAAATAAAGCAATGGTTTGTTTCGAATGTACTTTCAGAAAGGCAAAAGGACAATGCATGTCTATTTCTATAGATAAATCTTTTCAATTCCTATTTGTATAATCCGTTTTTTATGTAGCTTATAATGTATTCTACAGGCCAACATTGTACCAGGCTAACTTTTGATACAGGTTTGGAATCATGATAACAATTCAATTTCTTCTTATGAGTTAATCAACAAATTTAGAAATAAAGATAATATTTGAAATATGCCATCGGCTATGGCACCATCAGTAAATATTATAATCTGTCAGCCCTAAACTTTATTATACCCGTTTTTGACCATATCGAATTTCCTAGATTTTTCTTTTGTTTCAAGTAGACATTAAGCTTGCTAATTGTCTGTCCATACATATGATACCAGAACTGTACACATAGGTCCGATGATGGGGATGGCTGTTCTGGTGTCATCAATCGAGCGATATCGCCTGTCGCACGTGGACTTGATGTTTCAATAAACATAAAGAACCTGCAGAGCGAAAGGTTTAGTAAAATGTATGCTAGTCGCCTAAATTTTCATTATATTGACAACAATGTGTAAGCGATAATAACAAACCTTATCAAACCTGTTTTACCCTTGGATACATTTAATTTAGAATTCAGAAAACTGAAGGCACACTCAAGATCTGTACATTTATCACTTTTTGGTTAGTATTAGTATTTCGATCTAGTTTTCTTACTCAATTTACTTAACAGATTTCTAGAACATTCAAAGGATTATTAAAAAAACCCAATCATTTAATTTTCCTCAGGAAGTTCATGTTACAATGCTGGATTGTCATTAAAATAGTATAAGCATATTCTTGAAAGGAAAAAGAGAAGGTCCAATGTAAAGTATTTCGCTATAAAATCAAGAATATGGATTAAGAAGAGATAAAAGGTTAACGTTCAACTGCTTTAAATCTGAATAATTAAATAAGCACGATAAGCGAATGTTGCATAAGATTATTATAATTATGTTGCATAAGATTATTCTGATTATGTTGCATAAGATTATTCTAATATATCTTGGAACTATTTTAATAAACATCGCTTCTTTACTTTGTTTTGTAGAACACAGTACAACATCGATAGTAGAGTGTTAGATGTATACCTTTGTTCTCCATTTTGTATGTATGGTCGTTCTCTGGTCCAGTGTCTACAGATGAAGTTTCTCCTGTCTGTCTCGTCCAATCAAAATCATCTGAACTGTCCTGCTCGAATTGACAGGTATCCGAGCTCTCAAAATCACAATTTGCTTTAAAACAGAACAACAATCATTCAAGATAAATATCATATCGCGAATATATGTTTTATTTATTTTTTTGTTTTCTCCATAGTCAGTGTTTTGTTTAGAAATTACTAATCATTTGCGATCATGTGTTGTGTTATATATACTGGCTCGTACCATGAAGCAATTTATGCGTGTTTTATAAAATCTTATTGGTAAATCACTAAAGAAATTGTGGAGTTAAATGGACTTAACATTAAACTCGTCATAGATACCAGGATAAAATTTCGTATTTACACCAGACGCGCGTTTGGTCTACAAATGACTCATCAGTGACGCTCAAATAAAAAAAGGGTTAAAAGGGCCAAATAAAGTACAAAGTTGAAGAGCATTGAGGACCAAAATTCCAAAAAGTTTTGCCAAATACAGCTAAGGTCATCTATTCCTGAGGTAGAAAAGCCTTAGTATTTCAAAAACTCAAAAGTTTTGTAAACAGATGATTTATAAATATGACCATATCAATGATAATGCAAACGGTGGACATGTGATACCAATGCATCGATATTACTTAAATAAATCTGACATCTAACAAGGTCTTTTGTATAAAAAAAACAATAGCAAAATCAATTCGATCAGTTTAGTTGCTTTACCTGAATTTTTACGTGCACAAGAATCGGTCATGAATTTTACGTCATCAATTGCAATATCGCCCTGATATCCAGTACCTCGTATCCCCTCAAACACGATCTGGAAATTACGACTGATTTTTGTAAGTGGGAACTCTCCTCGAATCCACCCATTACCTTTATCACCTGTAAACCGTTAATAATTTGAAAGAGATAAGTATTAGGGTATTTTAGCATCAATCTGATGTTTTATCAACCCAAATCAATAATCAGAATATTATTTTTTAATTCTTTTAAAAGGGATTTCGTACAGTATAATTAAAATTCTCAGGATATCATGCTTTACACACACATTATAAGTACGGTCAGGGGTTCATTTGTTCATAGCCTGATATTTCAAGAAATAGTGTATAGAAAATATGTAAATGAAATATGAAAAAAAATGTGGCAAGATGGAAAAAAAAACAAGACCATTAAATGTTTCCTCTCCTTATTAAAAGAATCGGCGTTTAACAATGATGAATGTAAGCTTCTTCACAACTCGAGTTCTATTTTATTTCCCATTTATACTGACCTTAATCAACCTGACCCAAACGATTATCATAAACGATCAAGCAAGGATGGCGAATTTTACGTGTTAAATATGTTATGATTTTGCTGTGCATAAAGGGTATTGTTAATCTGCAAAACAAACCTTCTTTGCTCCAAACAGCGCTTCCTAGCATACCATTTGATTTCACATAAACATTTAAAGTTCCTATATGTGACCCGTACATGTGGTACCAAAACTGCAAACATCCTTCTTCCGTAGGGAGAGACACAGGAGATATTAACCGAGCTTTGTTACCGAGTTGTCGTGGATCTGATGCTTCAATGTGAATATAGTGTCCTGATAAATAAAACAAATTATAAATCCTACAAGTTGTATGGTTCTTTAGTTTTAAACAAAAATATCGTTCGCAAATCGTTGTGTATTTGACACTGATTCCAAAAGAACAAAGATTTCGGTACTTTGCTTTTAATTAATAGGAGATAATAAGCCACCTCAAGTGTACCAAATAGTCAGTCATAGAAAGATACCTTACAGTACAATCATACTGTAAGTATATAGTTTATATGTCCAGTATGCTTGAAATAATTGCTGTCATTCCATTTTCGATATACAAAATGTCACCTTTAATTTCTTTTGATATGAGATTTCATACAGATACCAAGTAGTTATCAGAGGTACCAGGATTATCATTTTATACGCCAGACGTGCGTTTCATCTACATAAGACTCATGAGTGATGCTCAGACCAAAATAGTTATAAAGCCAAACAAGTACAAAATTAAAGAGCATTGAGCACCCAAAACTATCTTGTGTTCCTTTTCAGAAAAGAGAAAATATATATATCACAAGGGTTAAATCAAAAGACACTTGTTAACTTAAATGTAAAAATAAGAACATGTGGTAAAAGTGTCAATGAGACAACTCTCCAAAAGAGACCAAAATGACAGAGAAATAACTACTATAGGTCATCGTACGGCCTTAAGCAAAGAGTAAAACCCATACCGCATAGTCCGCTATAATATGACTTATATAAACTTTCATCGGCTTGCTTACATCCGATGACTATGTGCAAGATCCACAGAATGCATCAATAATTGGGAAAATAATAAATTGATATATACAACAGTTTCGAAATAGTAATAACAATAATAAAAACGAAATCCCATAGGGATAAGTGTTCTGATACCTAGTGAAACCATAAACACTGATTAGTGGGTCAAATGAGCCAAACAACTGTTCTATTTGTCTAGAAAGTAAAAAGTATTCCTTTTTTTCAATATTGTGGGAAGATGAAATATGAATTAAAAAAAATCCTGAGCAAAGACCACAACAGAAAAAAAAGTTAAAAATAAATATAGAAATGCCAAAGTAATACCTTCAACTAAGTTGTTTACCTGTATTGGATCCGACTGTATGGTCATTTGACGGTCCTGTACTTGGTGATGGGGTTGTTCCAGATGTTCTTGTCCAATCAAAATCATCTGTCTTTTCATCTGTATATCCACATAGATTGGATGATTCAAAATCACATGACAAAGATTTCTTCTTACTTCCTGTGAATAAAACAAATGATATGTTGTCATTAGAATTTCAGACCGACCGTGCAAGGGCTGTATAGCCAGTCAAGGTCATTAAATACTTCCATCATCATTAGAACAATAAAATAGCCAATTTGAATGTTAATTAAATTTCCATCATGTTGAAACAGGAACAGTTGAATTTTTTTTTTTTAGTATATCGAATGCTTATGAAACAACGATCGAACCAATTAACAAAACAAGCAATTTCTGAAGAAGAAGAAAAATAACAGTTTACAAGTGATAATGTTGATGTCCTTTTAAAACAAACAAATAATAAATTATAAACTAAAAGTAAATAAAATATGTGAAAAGGGAGAAAAGAAATACTGTGTATACCTTTTACAGATTGAATAAACACAAAACCGTGCGTACATGCATTAATTGCTGCTGTTATAATTATGTATGAGCTGAAATCTATTAATCTTGTTCGTTTAAAAAAAAAGCAGAAAAATGAAAAATGGTCAACCAAAATCTAGTCTAGGACAGCAACTTCATGTCAAAATAAAAAAGGCGAACAGACATACAAAAATGTCCATCAAAAACTTCGCATAATAAAACCAAAAAAAAATTGAACAGCAGACTAGTGTGAATTTTCAGGAATGAACTACGGTACAGTGTGTATATATCTTAACACGAATAATATTTGAGTACCCTTCCAGCATATATATATAGCAGAAATAATCGCCGAAATTAACTATCAAAGAAGAGATCTAATGGAAGTACTAATAACAAACATATGAAGTGGAAAACGATGAAATGGCGACAGATGAGTATATAGTATATTATAACGCATCTTATGTTTCTTCAGATTGATGCCGCCGCTGATTCTTAAAATTTTAAAGAATAATGGTGTTAAAACGTAAGTAAGTAATTTCGGTGTTGTTAATATCTGTTTACAAGTAATACTTTCGTTTTTCTTTTTACAGCACAATGTTGAAACATATTGTTTTCGTCTATTTAATTGAATATCAGTACCTACCCGGTGAACATGGTCCTTTCTTTATGTCAACATCATCTAATGCAATATCACCAAGGTAACCAAGACCCCTAATACCTTCAAACACTATCGAAACACGACCAGACTTGGCAGGAATATCAAATTCTCCCAACCTCCATGCGTTGCCTTGTTCACCTGTTTCCAGAGAAAAAGTCAAATATATATTCAAAAGTCCAATCAAACGGAACTATCACATCTTTTTAGATCAATAACATTAATACCATAATGAATGACAACTGCATGATCATGTATGTCGGGAAATATAAATGTGCTATCTTTACATTTTGTGTTTCCCTGTACTGTTTCGGCGCGTTCTGTTATACCTACAAACGCTTTACGGCTATGCCTTTCCAACATTTTTTTCTCGAGAGACGATTATTGCAGAAACAAGTACACACTGAAATTGGTTACATAATCAATGCCAAAGAATATCTGTCATATTTTATATGTCAGAATTTCAAATTCAGCGAATAGCTCGTCTACATTCCAACCATGATTTTCTGAAAACATTCTAAAGCTAACAATATTTAGCATAAATAGTCGCCTAAACATGAAAATATACCAGCCACAGCTACGACACCCATCATACATATCAATTTACAACTGTCAATAGATGAAATTTATTAAACAGTGCAACTTTGATAATGATGATGGATGGATGCTGCGTGTTGCTCAGTCTTAAGTATTCTATGGTGTGGTTTGTATATTGTTTGTCTGTTTGTCTTTTTTTTTCGTTAGCCACAACGTTGTCAGTTTATTTTCGACTTATGCGTTTGAATGTCACTCTCGTTCTTTTGTCTCCCTTTAACGTCAAGTAGCAAATTAACATGCATGTTCCGGACGAGAACATTATAATGTAATTTGAATATTTACCCCCTTTGTACAGGACCAACACGTTAAACCAGATTTTAACGTCATAGTCCACATGGTAACAGTCCGCATATCACCTTACACAGACACATTATTCCGTCTCCGAGCCGATCAGTCTTTGCTTTTTACTCCTTATTGCCAACTGCTTAAGCGGAAAAGCAGCAAATACTAATCTTAAAGTCTTTGGTTTCTAACCACCCGTATTTTGAATCCACGACAATCCGCAATCGAGGCGAATCTGTTACTACGAGAAAGGGTCAAATTAACTCAAAATATTTGATTGTTTAGTAAGGTAACAAAGTGGTGTTTTTTCGTCCACAGAACAGATAAAGAACAAGTAACATATATCTGATCTTAGTGAATCCCTACTTTACAAATTATAGCTTTACCTGTTTTCCTCCATACTGGTTTCCCAAGGATTCCATTAGTTTGTAGATAAACATTGAGAGTACCAGTGTCTTGTCCGTACATGTGATACCAAAACGTCACACATCGATCAGACAAAGATGAGGATTGTGCTAGTGAAACAAGTCGGGCTTTATCTCCCTGAAGTCGCGGACTTGAAGCCTCGATGTGCATATAATAACCTTCAAAATCAAAAAAATAATAATTTATTTCAATGTTTAATTGTGCTGTTTAGTTGCTATTTGATTTGGAAAACAATTCTTTTTAAACGCCTGACGTCCGTAGCACTTTTAGCATCCACCTTCAAGTAAACCTCGGAATCCTTTCTATTCATGTTCAGTTCAAATGAACAGTTTCAAAATACGGGATATATAATATCCGAATACTGTAGATACATGTAATTGCGTGTAACGAACTGAAAGTATATGATTATAATTACATAAAGCTGTTTAAAAGTTGTAGGATATAAAATAACAGTCATTGCTTTGTGTTTTAATTGAGTGATCTTAAGATGGTCTATGAAAACACACACATATATATGTTTTAATTGAGTGATCTTAAGATGGTCTATGAAAACACACACATATATATATATATAGATACTGGAAAATATCAAACAGATCCCTACATTCGTAATGAAGCCAATATTGTGAATTGCCAGTCTTTTGGTTACTGTAGTAAAGTAAAGTTTTACCAGATGTGAAGATCGCAAATTCTAGAGATTTAAACTGAGATTTATATTACACATGTTAATGTTAATCGATTTAATATAAGACTTATATATAGATATAGAAAGATGTGGTAATAGTACCAATGAGACAACTGTCCATTCAAGTCACAATTTATATAAGTAAACCATCAAGGTACAGCCTTCAACATGGAGCTCAGCCTCACTCCGAACAGCAATCTATGAAGGGCCAAAAATATATACTTGTGTAAAACCATTTAAACACGAAAACCAACGGTCTAATCTATATAAAAAAAGGTCAATTCTGGATTACATTGTGGTAAAAACTGTGCCAAGTGTATATAATAAGGTTAATCATTCTTGGTTGTAGCTGACTATCAGGCTTTTCCTATGTACTTGTGTGTTTGGGTTGATGTCTTACACGTTTAATTGTTTTACCTTTATCAGATTTCTTTGTGTGATCGTGGTCAGGTCCCGTGTCTGTCGATGGAGTTTCCCCGTTGATCTTGTCCAATCAAAATCATCCTTTTTATCCTGCTTATAACCACATATATTAGAGTTCTCGAATGTACACGGTGTCGAAACACATGGATCAACTGAAGATTAAGATAATGCACGTGATGTATTGACTTGATGACTTTATCTTTAGTGATCATCGGCAGAAAATTTCAAAATAACATCAATTTATTGAACTATTTTTAAAACAATTTAAAAGTTGAATTTCTTAGGATCAAAAGTTCCTTATTATCGTTAATTAAAATTTTGTTTTTGAAAATTCAATTTGTTTCACTTGTAATTTTAATGACCCTGTGTATTTGGAGCTCTGAAGATCTCGTACTTTCGTCTCTAAACCATACATCTTAAGGAAGGTAGATCTAATTGATTTCAGTAAACAAAACACATATGATGAATGGTCATGTGACGCTTATATTTATTTATGCACGTACTTCGTCTCATTTTGTTATTCATTCGCTTGAAATAAATTAATCATATTGGTTTTCCCGCAGTATATATAATACAAATATCAAATAGGACTACAAATAGACAACCGCACCATTGTAATTTCATTAGAAGCAAACAAATTAAGCATTATAACTGTGTTTCATCAGAGGAAGTAATACTTACATGTACTCTATACATACACGTTCAAAGACATGTAAAATATGTTTAAATGTTCAAATATTGTTGTCTACGTTCTCTCAAGTGGCAAATATTTCATGCATTTTCAGATCAACAATTTAATGATTTTAGTTGTTTTAGAGTATAAAACCATTGCATTTATTATATATGTAATTATTATATTTTAAAAATGTAAGATGGACCTGTTTACTGTCATCTGGAAGGTTATATGCAGAGGGTATATTAACATCGATTCTCTGTATGCATCAACCAACAGCTGGCCACATAAAAAAAAATATTGTGATATATAGAAAAACTACCTCTAACATCAAAGTTAGTTGCATTATTCATAAAAATCAGTTTAAATCTTAATCATCCAAGTCCTTCTTGTCGGTTGCCAAGGAACATAAATTTCCTTAGCAACCAAGGAAAATTTACCTCAAAATGACAAAATTCAATTATAAACAGCTCATTTATTATGGCAGATAGCTTTAAAAAGTTTATCATTAAATGAACAATAGAATATGCTTTATAAAAATATATTTATTAAAGTAAATCTTACACGGTGAAATAAAGTACAGAATATCAGAGCTAATAGCTATTTCAGGTACTGTGGATCTTAAGCAAAAAGAGTAAAATTCGACCAAATTTGGTCCCTAAAATATTTTTTTCGCAGAAATATAGCCAAAACATGACTCACTACACTTAAAGATTAGGTATTCCGCTAATCGTTAATGAAAAAATATCTCTGGGTAAACATATTTTAAATCGATGGCGGATAATTCAAATTGGGTCATATTAGGGGTGTAAACTGTTCATGTAGACCAATTTTTCATATGTTTGCTATCATACCAGATAATTTCTACCATATAAACTATATACATAAACATATTCTAACTAGAGAATCAATTTATTTTTACAGCGTATTCTTCAAGTAATTAAGTAAAAACTCGTTTGAATCAAAACTGAACATATAACTTTGTATTTTTTCTTCTTCAATTCAATTAAAGTAAAGGTTAGAGGACAAAATACTACATCTTTGTTGAAAAACCGTAATTTTGGAATGAAGTGAGCTTTAGGCAGATGCTAATTTTAATAAGTATCAGTGGCAGTGCTACTGTTGTTCTTTCGTACAGTATTCATACTTTAATTATTTTTAAAAGAAAAAAGGTTTTGGTATTTTCTTTTGAGTGTTTTTTTTTTTTGTTGTTGTTATACATGTTAGCGGCAATAAGTGAAATTATGCATTAAGCTTAAATCCTAGGCAATAAGCTAACGCCTCGGCATTAAGTTATTGCCTGAAATTTTCAGGCATTAAGCTTATTTCCTGAAATCTGATGATGATTATTCACCCTATTGCCGAACATAATTTTAGGCAATAACAAAACTCTGGAATTTATGCATATTTGGTGATTTAATCTGGATATAAAGTCATTTCTTAATTACATTTCTAATATTACATGTATAAATATAAATTCTTTTGATAGATTTTCAAATAAAGTAAGTTTATTAAGTAAGTTAGCAGTTAAAAAACAGAATTTACTCATACTTGTTTTTGTGGTATTACGAATTATAAAAAAATATTCAATTTAAAAATGATAGAATAATTAAAATATTTATTTGAAAATTTGTACACTTCACTAGTCAATAGTAGACAAAATTAAGAATTGATTTTTTGCTCACACCCATTTTCCATTTTTATACGACCGCAAAAATTTTTTGGTCGTATATTGGTATCATGTTGGCGTCGTCGTTTGCGCCGTCATCGTCGTCGTCCGAAGACATTTGGTTTTCGCACTATAACTTTAGTATTAGTTAATAGAAATCTATGAAATTTAAACACAAGGTTTATGACCACAAAAGAAAGGTTGGGATTGATTTTGGGAGTTTTGGTCCCAACAGTTTAGGAATTAGGGGCCAAAAAAGGGCCCAAATAAGCATTATTCTTGGTTTTCGCACAATAACTTTAGTATAAGTAAATAGAAATCAATGAAAATAAACACAAGGTTAATGACCACAAATGGAAGGTTTGGATTGATTTTAGGATTTGAGGTCCCAACAGTTTAGGAATTAGGGGCCAAAAATGGGCCCAAATAAGCATTTTTCTTGGTTTTCGCACCATAACTTTAGTATAAGTAAATAGAAATCTATGAAATTTAAACACAAGGTTTATAACCATAAAAGGAAGGTTGGGATTGATTTTGGGAGTTTTGGTCCCAATAGTTTAGGAATAAGGGTCAACAATTGAATAATTGGGGTTCTTTGATATGCCAAATCTAACTGTGTATGTAGATTCTTAATTTTTGGTCCCGTTTTCAAATTGGTCTACATTAAGGTCCGAAAGAATCCAAAATTAAACTAAGTTTGATTTTAACAAAAATTGAATTATTGGGCTTCTTTTGATATGCTGAATCTAAACATGTACTCAGATTTTTTGATTATAGGCCCAGTTATCAAGTTGGTCCAAATCAGGATCCAAAATTATTATATTAAGTATTGTGCAATAGCAAGAAATTTTCAATTGCATAGTATTCAGCAATAGCAAGAAATCTTCAATTGCACAGTATTGTGCAATAGCAAGAAATTTTCAATTGCACAGTATTGTGCAATAGCAAGAAATCTTCAATTGCACAGTGTTTTGCAACAGCAAGTATTTTCAATTGCACAGTATTGCGCAATAGCAAGAAATATCTAATTGCACAATATTGCGCAATAGCAAGAAATTTTCAATTGGAGTTATCTTTCTTTGTCCAGAATAGTAGTTGAATCAACTTAAATCATTGTTTTATACAATATACAATGTATATTCACTTTTACTACCAACTGATAAATTGAAACAATCTTTACCATTCAGTGATAACAAGCACTTTTTTACATTTTAATATTTTATGATGTATTTAAATGAGTAGTTATTGTTGCAAACTCCATTAGAAATTTGAATTGAGATCAGTTTTGGAATAAGGGAAAGGGGGTGTGAAAAAAAAAATTGGGGGGGGGGGGGTAAATTTTTCTCATTTCAGATTTCATAAATAAAAAAAAAAATCTTCAAACATTTGTTTGAGAGGATAAATATTCAACAGCATAGTGAATTGATCAAAGGCAAAAAAAGTATTTTAAGTTCATTAGCCCACATTCATTCTGTGTCAGAACCCTATGCTGTGTCAACTACTTAATCACAATCCAAATTTAGAGCTGAATCCAGCTTGAATGTTGTGTCCATACTTGCCCCAACCGTTCAGGGTTCAACCTATGCGGTCGTGTGAACCTGCGCCCTGCGGAGCGTCTGTTTTTTTTTTTAATCAAATAAGTAAATTTTCTTTGTTAACAGTTCCATAACTTGTGATAACAAAATGATTTTAACACAAATTTAAACTATTATTTAATGCTTTTTAATATAGATAACATAATTTATTAGTGATTTCACTAGGATGAAACTGGGCACTGTAGTTTTGCATTGGTAAAATTCGATTTTTTTTTCTTTTGCTCATATTCAAACGTATGTAATTGCAGTATTAAAATAAATAGCTGAAGTACTCCGTATTTATATGAAAGATTCACGAGATTTGCCTTTGAACTTTTTTAGTATGAAACCGTGAAACTTCGAATCAGCTCCCTCAAAGCAAATAATGATTTTAGCGGTTATATATTTTATATATGAAACGTAGTTATATTTTTTTACTTATGTTTTGTTGCAAAGCAGTTATAATACCAACATTATTTATTACCCTTTAATTTAAAACTAATAATTATTTTCTAATAATTTTTTTTTTTAAAGTTGTTGGTTAAATTTGATAAAATATATCAATTTTTTCATTTGCTATTTTCTTTTCCGCCAATACTTAAGACAGCGGTCTGGTGAGGAATAGTGATCCAGAAATAGTATAATCAAGTTGTCTCCTAAATGTTATTGCTACTAAAGTTTTTTCTCTCTATCTCTTGAACGAAAGGAGAAGGTCCGGTAAGGACCGATTTTGGCCTCAAATTTCAGGCTCATCTGACGAAAGATTTTGACCACTTTTTAAACACTTAAGTGTCTATTTCATTTGAATCAATTAGTTTATGTGAAAGATTTTAACTGATTTAGTCATTAAAAACGATCCAATTCAAGCTCAAATATGAAAAACCTACCAAATATGCCGAAAAATGTCACTTTTCGGATGGTTTTTGTCAAAAATGAAAGTGGCCGCATCCGTGTTCATTCTCAACCTTTATATATGTTATGTATTATCATAAAATACAACTTACATTTCAATATTAAGGATGAACACAAATGCGGCCACTTTCGTTTTACACGAAAACCGTCTAAAATTTAACTAAAATGATAGAATTGTGAAGATTTCAGTAGTTTAGCATGACTTACATAATGTAATGGTGCTAGTACCCGATATATGTGCATTGTATTGTCAAAACCAGCCCATATTTATGTAGCAGAAGCATTCTACTGTCCAATAAATAACTAAAAGTTTTTACAATCTGATAAAACTGCTATATTTTGTGGTCAAAAAGGGGTCTTACTGGACCTACTCCTTTCAAAAAAGGGAAATAACTCATTTTTCGAAATTACATCCAGATTAGTTTGAGCATGACATTTTTAATTGCTGGAATATGTAATATGATATAATTACCCTCAATACATCTAAAAATAGTTGTTTTCATAAGAAAGGACTATTTTATCATGAAAATATTCATATGAAATATTTATTAACAAATAGAACCTAAAAAAGGGGTAATTTCAGGGTAAATTACTATGACTAATATTCCTCTATTGGCAACTTTCTGCAACATTTACCCAAGAATTTTTTTGTAGCATTTTGTTGACAAAACATCCATAATTTTATATTTTATAGTCTTTTATGTGAGGATTTCTGCGTTTTCGGTAAAATCAGATGTAAAAAATGACAAAAAACGGCAAAAATCATGCCGATTTTTGTGTTAAGTGGACCACCTTATGTACCAAAAAACTGTTTTTATTCGAAAAATTTGTCAATTAGCAGTTTAAGTGATCGAAATCTTCTCTTATACCCATGAACATAACAAAAAATTATATGCTTTATCTCATTTTTACCATAAAATACAATGTTAGCCATTTCTCCTTGCTATACTTTTAGTTATCTTGGTGTAATCAGGGGTGTACGGAATTTTACACCGTTGTTGAAAATCCATACACCCATTCGGCTGCGCCTCAGGGTGTATGAATTTTCAACAACGGTGTAAAATTCTGTACACCCCTGATTACACCAAGATAACTAATAGTATAGCAAGGAGAAATGGCTAACATTGTATTTTATGCTTTTCTTTATTTTAGGGAAAATTCCGAAGATTTGTTGTGTTCTTTTGAATTGTTGGGGGGGGGGGGGGGGAATAAAAATAAAAAAAAATTTAATTTTTTTTTTAATTTTTTCCTCAAATTTTTTTTTTTTTGGGGGGGGGGGGCTGCGCCTCAGGGTGTATGAATTTTCAACAACGGTGTAAAATTCTGTACACCCCTGATTACACCAAGATAACGAATTTATTTCTTATGAACAATTCTATTACTCATTTTTAAACCAGGATGTAATAATTGAAAAACGGTAATGAAAAATTTCCAGTTTAACAATTTTTCAATGGCGAACTTGCATTGTCAACTACTTTTTTTCTTTATTTTAGGGAAAATTCCGAAGATTTGTTGTGTTCTTTGGAATTGTTGGGCCGGGGGGGGGGGGGGGGGGGGGATTTAATTTTAATTTTTTCCTCAAATTTTTTTTTTGGGGGGGGATTTTTATTTTTTTGCAAAATTAATATTTTTTTCATTTTTTTGGCAAAATTTTAATATTTAAAATTTTTGGCAAAATTTTATTTTTAAAAATATTTTGGCAAAATTTTATTTATCCCGGGTGAACAAGGGTGGGGTGTTATTTACACCGGGGTAATTAACCAATCAGATTGCAGTATTTCTGCTGCATAAGAAATAATAATATATACATATGATGTCATGTGGTTTCCATGGCAACCAGACTATTCAGATTTTTTTTATTGATTTTTTTTTAATTTGACTGTTAGTTTGGACCATTTCAACTTAAAAAAAAGTATTCGAAAAAAAATAATCTGGCCAAAATTTTTCATATTTGGTCTATTATTACAGAGAATTGATGTTAAACTGTTATGGCTTGTATTCGATCTTATTATTTATTATGATTAAGGTGGTACCCAACACTTTAGCTAAAATTAATTTGGGTCGTTTAATTTTCTTAAAATTTTGACAAAGTATTTACTTTGACCCTTTTACAAAAATATAAAAAAAATCAAAAAAATTGAACCAACTGTTTAATCAGAAAAATTACACTGGTTATATAGCAGAAAACACTCATTTTGATCATTGAGAAGCTTAATATTCCCTTAAGCCCCAGTCCCACTAGACCACGATCGCACCACGCTCACCGCGATCTAAAATAAATTTAGATCGTGGTGAGGTCGCGGTATGAGCGGCATGAAAATGTTAATTTTCGTTGCTTTCACGATGCTACTACGTCCTAATTACGCTTCTACAACGATCCCGCTACGATTAAACCACGTTCTCACCGCGCTTATTCTGCGACCTAACTACGCTTATAAAGATCTTTCTACGCTCTTCACGTTTTCACTACAACATTACCACGAGTTATCCGATTGCAACACGATCTTACTGCGATTATAGCACGTTCTTACCACGATTATACTACGTTCATACCGCGATCTTACTACGTTCTCAGCAATACCGTCAATATCGTGTTTCATATCAATATAGTTCCATTCCTTCTGTTTCTGATTAAAACGGAGATTTCTCGGAAACAATACAGTCATGCCACCAAAATCTATTGGAACACGTGGGCGTGGTGGTAGGGGTTGATGTAGAGGCAGAGGGAGCAAGGTATGAACGCCATACTAAACCCCAAATAGTACACAAGAAACTAAAATTAAAAATAGTAAAAGACTAACAAAGGCCAGAGGCTCCTGAATTGGGACAGGCGCAAAAATAGGGGGGTTAAACATGTTTGTGAGATCTCAACCCTCCCCCTATACCTCTAGCCAATGAAGAAAAGTAAACGCATAACAATACGCACATTAAAATTCAGTTCAAGAGAAGTCCGAGTCTGATGTCAGAAGATGTGACTAAAGAAAATAAACAAAATGACAATAATTCATAAATAACAACAGACTACTAGCAGTTAACTGACATGCCAGCTCCAGACTTCAATTAAACTGATACTATACACATAAGTAGTATAATACTTGTCATCAAGAGATGTCGGAACGACCAATCAAACCTAAATTACAACCTATTGCTGGTCCATAAAGCTCAAATGACGATATTTTAGTGAACGATAGCAGAGATGACACAGATGTGTCAATATATATAGGAAGATGTGGTATGAGTGCTAATGAGACAACTCTCCATTAACGTAAAAATCTATAAAAGTAAACCATTATAGGCCAAGGTATGGCCTTCAATACGGAGCCTTAGCTCACACCGAACAGCACGCTATAAAGGGCCCAAAAAATGACTAATGTTAAACCATTTAAACGGGAAAAACCAACGGTATAATCTATATAAAAACGAGAAGCATGGTTGAGCCGTTAGAGTAAATGGATAAATACATTCAGACAAACAAAATCTAGGGAGTTTTTTTATATATTTTATGTGAAAATGACAATAAAAATGATGGTCGTAGTGTGAACGTAGTAAGGTCGTGAGAAGAGCGTGATGAGGACGGCAAGGGCGTGCTAGAATCGTACTATGGTCGTGAACAGCGTGATAAAGTCGTAGTGGAAGCGTAGTTGGGTCGCGGTGAGAACGTGATGGTCGTAGTAAGGTTGTGATAACGTCGCTGTGAGATCGTAGCGCAATCTCTCCGAATAGAATCACGCTTTCGCTACGCTATCGCTACGATTGTACAGCGACCTTTGCGATCTTACTACGATCTTAGTGCGCTCTCCCTACGCTTCTACTACGACCTAATTTCGCCACGACCGCACCACGATTGTTTTGAACATGTTCAAAGTTGGCCAAGCTCTTCACGATCTTGAAGACCTCACCACGACCGTGGTACGACCTTACTGCGACCTACACGATCGTACCACGATCATCAAAATTTGCATTTTTTTCACAGATCGTAGTGCGATCGTGGCCTAGTGGGACTGGGATATTATACCCTAGTCCCACTAGGCCACGATCGCACTACGATCTGTGAAAAAAAATGCAAATTTTGATGATCGTAGTACGATCGTGTAGATCGCAGTAAGGTCGTATCACGGTCGTGGTGAGGTCTTCAAGATCGTGATGAGCGTGGCAAACCTTGAACATGTTTAAAACAATCGTGGTGTGGTCGTGGCAAAATCAGGTCGTAGTAGAAGCGTAGTGAGAGCGCACTAAGATTGCAAAGGTCGCTGTACCATCGTTGTGAGAGCGTAGCGAAAGCGTGATTTTATTCGGAGAAACTGTGTTACGATCTCATTGCGACGTTTTTACGACCTCACTACGATCATCACGTTCTCACCGCGATCAAACTACGCTTTCACTACGACTATACCACGCTGTTCACGACCATAGTACGATTCTAGCACGCCCTTGCCGTCCTTATCACGCTCTTCTTACGACCTGACTACGTTCATACTACGACCATTATTCTCATTGTCATTTTCCCATAAAAGATATTAATTCTCTCCATGTTTTGTTTGTCTGTCTGTAATTGGGACTTCTTGTCCATTTTCTCTAACGACTCAACCATGCTTCTTGTTTTCATATAGATTAGACCGTTGGTTTTCTCGTTTGAATGGTTTTTACACTAGTAATTTTGGGGGCCTTTCATATCTTGCTGTTCGGTGTTATCCAAGGCTCCGAGTTGAAGGCCGTATCTTGGCCTATAATTGTTACTTTTAAAAATTGTTACTTGGATTGAGAGCTGTCTCATTGGCACTCATACCAAATCTTCCTATATCTATTGACACATCTGTTTCATATCTGCTATCGTTCACTAAAATATCGTCATTTGAGCTTTATGGACCAGCAATAGGTTGTAATTTAGGTCGGTTTGGTCGCTCCGACATCTCTACTTGATCAGGATTCGTTACTATCAGAGCTCCATCTGCCTCTACATCAACCCTAACACCAAGCCCACGTGTTAGAGTAGATTTTGGTAGCATGATTGTATTTTTTTCAAGAAATCTACGTATTAATCAGAAATAGAACTGAAGGAATGATACTGTATTGATATGGAACACGATGTTGACGTTAATGCTGAGAGCGTAGTAAGATCGCGGTTTGAACGTAGTGTAATCGTGGTAAGAACGTGCTATAATCGCAGTAAAAGCGTGGTAAGATCGTGTTGCAATCGGAAAACTCGTGGTAAGGTCGTAGTGAGAACGTGATGAGCGTAGAAAGATCTTGATAAGCGTAGTAAGGTCGCAGAATAAGCGCGGTGAGAACGTGTTATAATCGTAGCGGGATCGTTGTAGAAGCGTAATGAGGACGTATAGTAGCATCGTAAATTTACATTTTCATGCCGCTCATACCGCAACCTCACCACGATCTGAATTTAATTAAGATCGCGGTGAGCGTGGTGCGATCGTGGTCTAGTGGGACTGGGGCTTTAAGAACACAACGTCATTAAAACGTTCTGCTGATTTTACAGAGTTATCTCCCTGTAGTGTAAGGTACCACCTTAAACTCAAAATATATTGCTGAATTTGAAGGTTTGTTTATCTAACAAGTGTCGAAGGTATGCTTTTGTAAATGATAATATATATTGGCAACTTTCTGGGACGAACTATCATCCGGATGTTACTTAATTTGGCACATTGCAAATGAAAGCGCTTGGTTGGTCCAGTTTTGAACGGCACTATTAATCTTTCCAATTGAATACAAATTACTAAAGTATACCCGTTATAAGAATGTTAGAAGCCGTTTTTTCATTCCAGCATGTTACGTGTTTTAATTTGATTTAATTGATTTGTTTAATTCCCCCTTGATATCTTCTTCCCCTTTTGAGTGTTAATTTGAAGGGAAAAAAAAGAAGAAAAATCCAGAATATGAGTAAACATTATTATAAGATGTACCCACCAATATTCAAAAGCACCGATATTATTCCAATTAGTTGTATTAAAAGGAACATGTCCATATTGTCAAGTTTGGAAAAAATACAATGGCTGGAAGGTGATCACGACATACTGTAATTTCTATGATATTTGATACATTATATGTTTTGTATTTTATTAAACTATTGAATATTAGTTCATGGGTCGATATAAATTATGTTAGACTGTTCTCAATGTTTTCAAGGACACTTTCACCTCCAAAATGTCAATAGCTTGTAACTTACCATAGTTGATAAACTTCTATAAAAACTTTTCCACTTTTTACAAAACATTAATGTTTTTCTAAAAAAATAAAATCATTGGACATTATTTAGTTAAAGTTCTAATTGGGAAGTGTATTTGTATGTATAATTTCAGCTGAGGTTACTGATCTCAATAAAAAAAATAATGAAAGTATGACGTGTATATATGCGTCCATTGAGACATGTAAAATATCATCTAAAAACTGATGTTTGTTCAGAGAACAACAGAGGTCTCTGCATGTCCCATAGTATACATGTCAGAAATAGTTAGATTCAAATTAGTCGACTTATCTGTGAATTTACTTTTATATGCATTGTAAACAAAAGGATGTTTTTAACTTTTAACAAGTAACATCGAATCTAAAAAAGAAGATGTGGTATGATTGCCAATGAGAAAACTCTCCACAGGGGACCAAATGACACAAAAATCAAAAGCTAATCAGTCACTGTACGGCATTAAACAATGAGAAAAGCCAATACCGATATCAGCTTTTAAAGGCCCCGAAATCACAAATGTAAAACACAATTTAAACGAGAAAACTAACGGACTAATTAAAGTAAAATAAAATGTACATAAAACAAATATGTAACACAACAACAAACGACAACCACTTAATTACAGGATCCTGACTTGGGACAGGCACATACATACAGAGTGAGGCGGGGTTAACCATGTAAGTCGGAGCCCAAACCTCCCATTACTTGGGACATTGGTGTAACAGTATATAAACAACATAAGAACGAACTATAAAAATCAGTCGAAAAGTCTTAACTCATCAGATGGATACAAAAAGAAATGCATATAACAATTAAAAACAATTGTTCAAAGAACAATTGAAGGTCTTTCCACCAATAAGGATCTATTTTGATATGAGAATATTAAAATTCAGTTGAAAATGTCAGTTCCTATGGCTAAATGATATATAAATATGAATTTCAAGCAAAGGTCAAAATCTAGAACGTCCAATTAACCTATGACCTTGACCTCAATTTCAAGGTCATAAACCAAGGATCCCAAATTAAAAGACCCTAGGTCTGTATTATGTATGGTTCATGAGTAATATCACTTTACGCATAATTCTAAATATAACAGGGGCAAAAATCCCATTTATTCTCTTCGCACCCTTCCAATCAAAATTTATAAGTTACGACATGTCGCAACTAACAATTTAGTAAAAATAATTTGTTGAAATCTTATAAGGTTAATAAAAAAGAGTGAAAATAAGCAAAAATCAAAATTTAGAATTTGACCTTGACCTTTGACCTTGACCTAATTTTCATTTTTTTGGACCAAGGATCTTAAATCAAAAGACCCTAAGCCTTTACTTTATAATGATAATGAGTTATATTACCATACAACTAATATAAGATATAAAAGGGGGAAAAGTCGCATCAAATGTTTACGTACCCTTTTAACTAAAATTTACGTGTTACGCCATGTCGTAACACACATTTTGTAAAAATATTTTGTCGATATCTTATAGGATTTCTGAAAATAAGAGATAACAAGCCAAAATCATATTTTTGAACATGACCTTGACCTTTGACCTTGACCTCATTTTCATTTTTTTGGACCAAGGACCTCAAATCAAAAGACCCTAGGCCTCTATCACTAATGGTTTTCCAGTAACAAATTTATTTCATTTATTTCATTACAAAAGGGGAAATAACTCTCATATGGACTCTTCGTAAAGCTTCGGTGAAAATAAAACGTAACATCCTGAGGATATAACGAGCAATTTGGAAAAATAAATTTGTCGCTTTCTTTTACAGTTGTGGAGGAGATCTGATAACAAGAAAAACAGTGTTTGGGGAGATAACTCTTACAAAGAAAAGTGTTCGGTTAAACAGGGTCAGTTTCAAAAGCGTATAGACTGAATGATATCATATACAAAAAAACTAAGCGACATCTTTTGAAACATTTTTACACCGCAAGAAAAAAATTAGGGGGAAGAAAAAAAATAAAATAATCAGAACAAATACAATAGGTCTTTCCACAAGAAAGGTGGAAAGACCTAAAAACATCTCCTTGTTTTAATATCAACAATAGACCATAGGCATTGCTGATCCTGTTATTGTGCCAGGTGTGTATAAGCATGGAAGTAATATTTTAAATATTGCTTCCATGGTATAAGTATTTCCTGTCATGAACCAAACACAATGTCCCTTCCAGGGCCGTAACTAGCCTCTTATAATATGGCTAGATTGAAATAGAGTGACAGTGCAGTAGTATATTTTAAGTACTAGTACTGCTTAAGTCGACACTAAGGACCATCTTAACCTTGTTTTATGGTATTAATGATTCTTTTATTGTTGAAGACCCTCCATCAACTATCAAGATGAAGAATAGGGAAAAAAACTTTGGCCATTGATCATTTGTATTTTTTCTATGCATTGACTTCGTGTGAGATAAGGTCCTGTGTACGTTTACTCCATATTCTTTTTTTCTGTTTAAGAGTCTAAACACGACTTCATGCAAGTTTAATCCTTCAATGTAAAAGGTCATATGGCAATACATTGACTTTTTTTAAAGATGATTTGATACCTGGAAATTGGTGGTCTTACTTTAATCTAAACCATGTCAGCTATCTAGTTTCATCTACAAAAAAAAAGCCAGTTTTGTATTCTTTGATATCAAGTTCAATTCTCCATGCAGAAACGACAATTTTTTTTTATGTCCAGTAGCATCGTATATTCTTAAAATAGTTTCTCGTACAATGTCTGGACATCGGTGGACATGCAACATGGCAAAACCACAGTTTACGAATGAAAATCAACACTCTGCAGACTATAGTTATAAAGCAGGACAATAAATGAACAAAAGACAAACCCGGGACACAGATGTACAAACAATAGACCATCAACTCTGAAAACTAAAAGTAAAATAGAAACAGGGCCGATCTCGAAAAACATGCACGGGAGACATCAGAGAGACTTGCAAGACACTTTCCGTGAAAACAATTCAGGTTGATATGAAGACAATCCTGTTTCAGTTTTTTTTTGTTTTTTTTTTGTTTCGGAAATTTCCAACATGAGGCATTTGCCTCATTTGCCGCAATGTAGTTACGGCCCTGCCTTCTTCTCCGTTACAAGAGAGGAAAATGTTTTAATAGTATCATAATGATAACAGGGTTAACAAAAGATATCAAACAATACAACAATGGATGTATTTAAAATTGACAATACCTACAACAAACTAACAGTTGTTAGTGGCTTTAAACTAGCTGTCAGTTAACTGCGAGTACTCTCAGATATGTATCTAGTGTCTTTTTGTTGTTGGGATGTACACGTACCCGGCTACGACCACTTGTATTTTTGTCCATCTGATGAGTTAAGCCTTTTCGACTGATTTGTATATAGCTCGTTCTTATGATATACTGTAATACCACTGTCCAAGGTTACATGGTTAGGGGAGGGTTGAGATGCCGCTAACATGTTTCACCCCGCCAAATTTTGTATGTATATGCCTCTCCCAAGTCAAGAGCCTGTAATTCAGTGGTTGTCGTTTGTTTATGTGTTACAAATTTGTTTTTCGTTTATTTTTGTACATAAATAAGGCCGTTAGTTTTCTCGTTTGAATTGTTTTACATTGTCATTTCGGGGCCTTTTATATAGCTGACAATGTGGTATGGGCTTTGCTCATTTTTGAAGGCCGTACGGTGACGTATAGTTGTTAATTTCTGTGTCATTTTGATCTCATGTGGCGAGTTGGCAATCATACCACATCTTCTTTTATATATACCAACAACCAACATCTGATTCTTCTATATAAAGACTATGAAAGAGTGACGAACAAAACATACTCGAGATAGCTCGTAAACTGCAAAAGGTTGGAGCTAAGTCACATTTAAATGTTGAGGTTCGAGCTCCTACATGTACATTTGAATGATGAGCCAGTAGCTTTTATATATTGAGCGTGTAACTCTAACCAACTTGTTTTATTGAACATATCTACGGACCTCCTCATCATTTGATTATGCGACTGATTACGTTGCAGTTTTTATAGTAATTATTTGATTACCAAACCAAATATTTCATGATTATTTGATAATTTGATAATCTAGGACTGAATTTTTGATTATGAGATTATATTGTCAAAATAAATGTGATTATGTGATTACTTGGACACCCCATGAGGGACCTCATTTACGTCTCGCATACAATGCATGACGTTAAACATTATTGACGTTTTTAAAACAAAACTTTTTTGACATATTTGATTGTATATAACGATCGGTGGATTTCATAATGTCAGACAATCACAGAATTCAATCCGATTTGAAAACCGTGTTACTATGGCGACCATTAGAAACCGGTAAATCCGAGGTATCCTAGGTCAACTGTATCGTCATGTTGAATAATTCAATAAAATGAAGAATTTCTTTGTTCTATTTCTCGCTGATTCATTGAGGAAATTGAATAGATTTTTTTATGAATTTGTTGTCGAAATATCTTTACCAAATTCCATGGAAAATGTCACTGTATATCGACGTTGATTTTAGGCAAATTCTTACGAAGATCATGTTAATCGCACCATTTTTCCGTTAGATTGATTTTTATTTTCTTAACTTCAAGAACTAATATTTCACGCAGTAGCAGGACGAGAACGAATTGAAAATTAATTAAATTTTGTCTTAAATGCTTGATCTTTTTATTCTTTTTTTATTGACTTTAAATGAGCTTTCAGTAACTGCAATATCTAATCTGTAACCAGTGTCTTTTTGTTGTTGGGATGTACAAGTACACGTCCACGTCTTCTCTTTGTCTTTGTTCGATTTATTTTTATATGTCTTCATCTGAAGATATTTGCCTTTTTCAACTGATATTTATAGTGTTTTCCAATCGAGAGACACAGCGATTGGCAATAGTTTTTTAAGGATTCGGTGTTTTACTCACTAGCGTTCTTTTTGGTTAGTATGCGCTAGGTTCAAATCATTATATTATATAAGCCAGATGAAGACTGGTTTGTTAGGATTCAGAATCAAGTATTTTATGGCATATCTTTCCGTTGGAAAACATTTACATATTCAGGTTCTCAAATATGGAACAGTTTACCAAATTAAATGAAATAAAAATGAGTAATACACTTTTTTGTGGCATATCTTTCCGTAGGACTGTTGCCTCGAGAGATAGAACGTTAAAGTCAATCTAGTGCAAGGGTGGTCCAAAAGCAACAAGTACCATGTAGCATTATAGCATTGTTTAATTTTGTATGAAGGTAGACGATTAATCTTATTAAAATTAGATACGTATGAAGAATGTCAAGAATAGTATTCGTGAATATCAAACCGTCGTATGTCCGATTATGCCTGTAACATTTGTCGCTGTTGTTGAACATAATATATTAGTCAATATATATCGTATTTAAATTGACTATGAAATGTTCTTCTGTGTGTTTCTCACTTTCTTCAAATCTATTGTTAGTGGACAATAGACAGTTACATTTTCACTATAATGGGGGGGCAAGGGGGGTCCCCATAACAACAAAACAGTGAATTGATTTGGTGAAAAACAGATAACAAGGAATTGAAAAGGGATAATAACAGATAACAGTAAATGAAATATGAAAATAAATCTGTCCAGGACCAATCCAGTAGATCTTAGTATATAACTTGTGGTAAGGACCTAGAAAATTGTAATTTGTGTAAACAAGACGTTTCGTTTCGGCCGTTGAGGCAGTTCTGCCTTGGTTGATTTTTTCCCGTAACTGGTACAATAAGTTATAGTATGGATGGTGAATTTTTCTGAACGAAATTACTAGTTTCTGTTTTTGATAAAGGGATATTTTTTATCTAGGGTATTTGGGGGATCAATTTTTAATGATTTAGGTTTTTTTATTTAATTTTTGAATAGTGCAGCCAGTGACACTTTATTATCAATTTGATTTTTAGATTTCTTTTCTGAAAAGCAATATATATACTTTACATGTAATATAAAAAAACATTGATGCACAATATATATTTTTTTATTTAATGACCTCATGATAAAACTTACTTATAAAATACAAAAATACCCAGATCAGTGGAGACGGGACATGTAACTGAAACAGGCATGCCAGTTATGGTTAATATTCTGATAATAGAAATTGACTCAAGTGACAATTCTGATAGTATAATAGAAATTGGACCTAGTGAAAATTTGGATGACACCAATCATGTATCTTATGTGAAATTATAGAGTATGGAAAATTTAGGTACAGCATTGGAGAAGCTGTAGGATTTTTAAAAGGGTATTTGTCGAAAAATTAAACTGAAGACACATCTGTATTTGCATCAATGGTTTCTGAGCTTCAATATTTGCCATGTGAAGCAGTTAAAAAGCTTTTAAAAATATGGTGGTCAGGGTTCTCTTTCAATCATGTAAATGAAAAGAGAGGGAGTAGCACTTATAATATAAATGCTAAAAGAAAAAGATGTTGTATAATTCCCAAAGCCATAATTCAAACCCACACCACTTAGTAATGTAAAACAATTCAAAGGAGAAAAACTAACTGCCTAATTTATCCACACCATAGTGAACGAGAAACTTAGTAACACAGTAACAAACTACAACCACTGAATCCAGGCTCCTGACTTGGAAGTAGGCACATACAGAATGTGACTGTGTCAACTTTAGCATGCTAGTTGGTGTTCAATCCTCCCCTAATCAGGGACAGTGGTGTAATAGTACAACATTAAGATTAAGTTATGTGGTCATTGAATAAAAAATCTATTGGGTGTACCAATGCTTTTTTTATAACAAAATCCATACTATAAGTTATTGTACAAAATGCTACATGTTCACAGATAATGGAATTTATTACAAAGGAATAATAATATATACTGGAATGGTCATGGGTCCAATTAATTTTATATGTTTATGTGATGTATGTTACTGAAATTCTTCTGCAAATACAGGGCCACCGATATTACCAGTAGAAAGACCCCAATAGATATACATTGTAAGAAGATGTGGTAAGCGTGCCAATGAGACTATTATCCATTCAAATCACAATTTTCAATTTTCTTCAATTTCTACGGAAGCTTGGCTGTCAAAATGCTAACATTCCAATTTTCAATAACAGTTAACAACAAATAGATTCTCACAATAACAGATAACAAAATAGATAATAGTCCTATAACAGCTAACAAAGAATAAGACAATAACAGCTAACAGTAAATATATTTTCAGAATAACAGATAACAAAGAATTAAAATGCCCCATAACAGCATAACAGTTAAACCCCTTGCCCCCCCTATAATTAGATCACCTTTAATTCCTTCCTTCCATGTAAGGTAAAGACATTTGATACGCCTAGGTTACGTCATTTTAGTACATAATCCATGTACATGTAGTTTTGTGTGATTATGTACATGTACTATATATTCATATATTAACAAGACGATTAATAACAATAACAGATATATTTGAAAGATAAAGACCCTCAAGAGAATATGTATTAGATTTGTATCGCCTATACAACTGTACACATAAATTCTAAATTTTAATCATAAGTGTAACATTGCCGAGATTAGATCTGCATAATTCTTAAGCTATTAGTTCACTTCACTATTATAATTTTGCCATAATTATTTATGATAACATTTAACAGGCATTTGCGTCGGTGTGTATTTGTTGACCGCAGATCTGCACCAGTGTTACGGCTCTGAATCCCCGTAGTTATTGACGCGAGAACGTTTCGCTTGATCGTGTTACACAGGTAGCTGGGATATATTTTCAAGGAGTTAGTGTGTGTTATTATATCCATTTTTTAGGGATTTTAGACTAAATTTGCAATCATGCCGCTCGGAAGTTGTCATACGTGCATTAAATATTTAATGTTTGGATTTAACTTTTTATTTTGGGTATGTATACATACGTTATATTTCTAATACACTGGAAGCTGGGAAGAAACCTGGCATATCATTTTAAGTGCATGCCCTTTAAAAATCTGTTTGCATTATTCTTTATAAAGTTATTTTGTGATATTTATTTATAAATCTATTTCAGATTAGAACAAAAGAAAAAATGGCATAGCCAGTTTAATATCAAAACAAATATGACCTACATTCGCCATTTTCATTGGAAAACCATGGCGGGAAATTGTTCATGAAGATATCGCTTGTATATTGATCGGCCGAGTCATTGATTATTTTCTGGCTTTATAAATAGATTGGAATCCTGCACGAATACACATAGAATGCGTTTCAGGCTCTAGACGGGAGGTTCTGAGTAAATATTAAACGCTCAGAACTACAGCACGTATATATGTATACTTTAATCTTTAAATTGATTGATAAATTGGCGATAACGTAAATCTTTACGCCTTTGCGAAAATTCTTTGCGTGTTAGTGTTAAAAGTTTTTGGGTGTAGACCATCCATTTAATCGGTTATTCATAAATAAACATTAAAAGTCGTTTGAACAATAAGCAGGCTAATAAAAAATATATATTGATGTACAATATCATGAATACTTAACAGTGGGGTTTTATTCTTCGTAATTGTTAGCTTACACGTATACACTTTTATAATCCAAAAAATAAAAGCTTTTTATTTAATTTCTGTACTCTATTAAACTGATTAATTTTACTCTCTGGAATGGATAGTTGAAGGATTTTTTGTATTGATTGTTTTAATGGCTTAAATAAGATAAAACATCTTGCAGTAATGTATACCATTTGCACGTACAGAAGTATGTTCTCATACCGTATGGCATTGTATGAGAACATACTTCGGTACGTATGGTATATGTATATATATTTAATGTGTATACATTTTTAATAAGATTTCCTGGAGCATATTAGTATGTTCTTTTGATGTAAATACATTCCGACATCTCTGTGTCAGTATCTTGTTTCAGGCGATAAGGGCGAGTTCCTTTTGTCAGAAATTATATCTAGGCAATTATGTCAGAATTTTGTCGTAATCGGTTTATTCATCTTTATGTGCAAAATACTTTGTTCAGCAAAAATAGAAAATGGTGTTTTTTCCTTCAATTATCTGTCTATAATCTGCTTATCTGTCATGTCTGTAATTCTAGGCTGACCCATGCATAAGTAGTGAAGAGGGGGACTCAATTTGGCTTTGCGTGATATTATCAATAACGCAATCATGTTCGGTCGGATGTATATGCTTCTGCAAATTGCATTTGTAACACAATATATAGATACGTGTAGCTTGTTGGCTTTCCAAATTTTCTTCTTCACTTAGACTAAGATGTACCTCTTAGGTTTGGCGAAAGAGCTCGGTTATTTGTTGTCGTGAATATGAAAGCATGTAATATTTGGCACTGACTAGATATTGAACACTCAAGCAGTAAACATTACAGTAATGAATGTTTAATGAATGTTTAGGAGAATCCAATCTAATTAAAATATAGATCTCTGATTTCGCTAAACTACGCTATATATATACTACACCGATCTCTCTGATTTCGTTATACTACAGAGATCTATATATTTCAATTAGATTGAAGGAGCATCTTAAATGCTAACAACCCATTCAAAATGCATACACAGAAAGGATTGTGTATGTATTTCACCTTAACATGTTAATGCTTGGCTTCTAAGTTTGAATAACTTAACTCAAGTACATTCTTAGGCTGTTAGATATATTTTTTCGCATATTATCCCACAGCTAAGTACTAACTTCCGAAATGTTGATATAGAGACGTATACATGGTATAGATCTCATTAAAGTTAATAAAAAAAAACACAATTGACCAAGTATGCAAAGGCGTACATTGTTATTTTGGTCTGAAATTTTGATGTAAGGTGACAACGGACCTTGTCTCGTTGGAAAATGAACAAGAAATAAAATGAAAACATTAAAGGTGATAGGTCCATTGAAAACACAAGGACATTTTGAAAACAGCATTGGTGAAAATCTTACTGGTTACATGAAATTAAAATTGAGAATGGAAATGGGGAATGTGTCAAAGAGACAACAACCCGACCAAATAAAAAACAACAGCAGAGGGTCACAACAGGTCTTCAATGTAGCGAGAAATTCCCGCACCCGGAGGCGTCCTTCAGCTGACCCCTAAACAAATATATACTAGTCCAGTGATAATGAACGCCATACTAATTTCCAAATTGTACATAAATGACTTATTTCATAGCCGATCAATGCTACTAAACTTGGTATGATATTTCCCATCTGGTCGTAAACAAAGGACCACGACCCTTTCTAGCAAATGTATAATAAGAAATATTTGTAAAAAAAAACTAGTGCATAAATTATCTACTGCTTCACCCCGGATCTTTCCAAACCAGGCTCTATTCATGTACGGTAAAAAAAAAACTTCCTTCTGCTACCTGTGGCCTTAAAGATATGCTTGTGATATGATAAAGAGCAAAGCCATATTTTTGAAAATTTAGTTGTCATATAGAGTTTTAAAGGTGTTTTTTTTCTAATACCAACTGCCCCATTTAAGAATAATGCAATATTTGTGTTTAAGTCTGTCCTTTGTTTTCGTCTGTAAAAATGTGTCGCACAGCTTTACTTTTGGAATAAACATAGTTGTGTTGCTTTCTCATCTTCCTTTATACATAGAAGGGTTAACTTTGCATGACCTTTAAAACCTTTGCATATCCAATACCCTTGTATTGCTATATTGAGTTGTTAACTATCTACGTCCCTCCCCTCTGCGTGCTCCCAACTGGAATGACTCAAACAAGATGCTGGCAAATACAATAAAGTATTGCTCATTATAGTACATTTCTTCTATCAGCTTGGAACGATATCAAAGAAGACGTACAACACACGATTGATAACAGGAACAGGGTCCCGGATGTATTTGATGTCTCCATCTTCCTGATAAAAATCTCATAGTAACTGCTATAGTAATGAATTAATTGATTTAAGTGTGCATGATTGTAGCACTACTACGATATCGATTGAGGTATTGAATATTTTAAAACAGGTTGTGTAGATTTTTATATGTAGATTTACTGAACTGTATAATGTTGTAAGAAAATTTTGTCGGAGTCTTACAATGGGGAATTTAACTCAATATAAAAGGCATTAAGATATAAAGCTAAATTTATAGGGTAGTTTAGTGTGGACTTGTATATAAATGGAGCCATACAACTTCGAAATTTATTAAATCGGCTTTCTGCTTTTTATGATGGCGCAATCAGTAATAAAAAGGTAAAGGTTTATGATCTATTGTCCGTATACGAAATTCAGGTCAGCCCATTTAGGCCTTAAGCTTGCAGTTTCCTACCATTTGTTATTAAATATACTTAAATTTCTATAGATTAACCCGCTTCTTTTATTGGTGATATAAGGACACTACAGTATGTCCTAAGTGTCTTTAAATCGACGTTTGTTTCAATTTTACAAGAATCATTGACAGTTAACCTGCTTATCTATGTATATATATATGCCTGTCGATCTTTAAATTCTGTGAAACAAGTTGGACTGATAAGTACAAGCTTCCAAGTAGACGAATACTGGGATAAAAAATTATCGAACAATTTTTAATAGATATAGAGTTCAGAAACAATAAGGTCTTTCCTAATGTAGTGGAAAGACCTTGATATTGCCGATGGACATCAGTGTTTCGAAATTAATCAAAGGAGGAAGGAAAGTTATTGTCAGATTGTAAATGTTGTACAAAGTATCCAATAATATTTCAAACGGAACATACTGTTAACAGTATATACGTTTTCCTGTAGATTATTGTCCTAAAACTCTTTTATGATAATGTTATCTTATAAAACAATCATCTATCCTTAAGATGAGAAATATGATTGATCTAGTCAGATTTATTATGATTATCTCGGTATGATATTATGTAATAAGTAAATATACAGGATAATATTGTTATCAGACATCAATATGGATATTACATAAAATATGTTGATGTTTCTCCCAGGCTTCAGGCTACGCAATATTGACAACATAAATATCCCCCTTTTATACAAAATTGATTGTAAAGATTGTCCTGCCGGTCAGACTATAATTTCACAGAATAATAACTTTATATTTTATATTTATGACGATATGGGTGATTGTTTATTGTTTTAAAATCATGGCTACTATGCCTCGTTTATTTTGTGTTGTTTCGTAGCTGTTTTATGTGTACTACATTATTCCATATATTCCCTTCAATCACATGTAATAAAAACATAAACTAATTAACGTTATCGGAGGTATAGTTAAACATCACGAAACACAATGCGTGGTTTCATACATGTATATATCATTCATATTGGACTATACAAAGATAGCTTTTCACGCGTTTGATGTTCAGAAATTTTAACAAAGCAATTATGTAAGTGGTCATATCCCGTATATAAATTATTTGGGTTCTTGGTTTCCCTCAAATACTTTAGGTATACAGTTTACTCTAATTTACACACGCTATATGTACTTTAAAATTTGTTGATTGCTTTTTGCCATCTGTACGTTAAATAGCTCGTACTTACAAAAATAACTTGATTTTTTCAAAGTACAAAGTAATTTTTTCTCTTTTATCAATAATTATAAGAAAATGCGATATGAGTTCCAATGAGACAACTTTCCATCCTAGTCATAATTTGTTAACGGAAACCATTATAGGTCAAAGTACGGCCTTCAATACGGAGCCTTGTCCGTTTATGGCAATGACATCAAAGTGATGAAGACATTCATATTTCACGCCTACGATCTTATATCATACACGTATCACTGCATTAGTACTTAAATATTCAATAAGGTCTTATTTGCATAACGCGATAATTCGGTATAAAGTGTAAGATATTTGTGTAGTCAAACATAACAAAAATCTTTATAAATAGTGAGGATGTCACATAGATGTACTAACATTAGTATAATCCAGTGAACTGAATCATTGGCTGACTGAGATTTACACATTTGCAATCAAGATGCATAGAACCATTTGCACTGTTTACAAGAATGCACACAACGCTTACATGAATGTGTATTGATATTTATGTACATAATTTGACCAGTGAAAAAAAGTTATTTTCCCAGCTTTATGATAATGTATGCCCATTTTAGATTAGTTGAACTGCTATCTTTAAAGATTTTTTTGCACTCATTTAATATTTTTTTAGTTTATAGTTTATTCATGAAATGCACATTTATACCCCTGGGGTTGAAGGCATATACAAACAATACAATATAATATACACAATGGAAAAATGAACATATTAAACATCATATATAAATGATAAATATTGATATGGTTGGTCATAAACATGCATGAAATATTTGTCACTGATTTCTTTTCAAACTGCATTCAATAAAAGAACAAAAATGATACCACTGAGAGTAATTAAACTAAAGGATCTTTAATTCTTAAATGAAACGAATATGCAAGAAATATTTGCCATTGGATTCTTTATCGAACTGAATTCCATCATTCAATGAAAGTAGATTGGACAAGACGGAAATTATTGTTAAATTTATGAACTGATCAGCATAGCATGATTTATAGATTATTTTTTTTTCACAACGTCCATGCAATGATAAATTTGAGAGAAGTACCTCAATTGACTATTTATCATTCCAATTTCTTGCCGTGGTTCTACTTTTACCATTTCTTCCTATAAAAAGCATTTGTGACTCAGACATTGTCAGAGTTGTAAGGCAATCAATGAAGCCTTGCGAAATTAATTATACATAGATCGTAGAATTTTAACAAATTTATTATTGTTTATTGTATCGGATTTAGTTTGTTGCGAGAGCTTATTGGAAACATTGGTTTTATAATAACTTTTTCATCATACTCATACGAGCTTAATAAGATATGTATAGTGTATAATGAAATGTAGACTTAATTAGAAAGGAAGGATTTGGGGGTACTTATTAATGACACAATATGAATATAATAATCGGACGAACATGAAAACATTCTTTCAATATAAAATAAGGAGACTTGTGCAGCTCGCTCACAGTTAAAACCGTTATTACAACCACGGAAGTATCATATTGACTCTCTTTTATCTATAACTTCCATGCTACAACATATAACTTAAAATATAATGGCATACAAACACGGGGACTGTTCTTCTGCTTCCGAACAACTTTAATCCATTCCTATAGCAGCACACATTTAGTGTTCCATAGTCAGAGTATACATATGCATATGCAACCATATTAAATAAAGAGTTCAATATAGTCCCAACTATAGTCTCTATTTGGTACTCTCATATATGCAATACGATCGTCAACTTGTCTAGATATTAAAGCACAGGGGGTGAAACGATCATTATAGAAAAATCCCGTTCTATATATACATGTAATTGATTTTCTTACAATATACAATGTGTGTCTTAATATATCAGACCCGGCATTGTCAAAGAGGGTCACCAAGACCTCAGTTGTAAATAAAAACAACTCACAAATACTATTTCATGTTTATTAAAATCATAACCTGATGTAAAAACCTTGTGATCTGAAATCAAGCACAAATGTAATCATATGTATCGAAGCTGAAGATAGTGTTTTATTAACTTTGATTAGACTATTTTGTATACTAAAACGCCCAAATAAAGTAAGAGGATACAATGAATTAGGCCAAACACCAAAGATTTGAAAAGAAATGGTTAAAATATGATAGATGGATAGGATTTTTTATCCGCATTTATTAAATTGAAAATTTCGAGACTACTGACAATATTGTCTCAATTCACTTTTTGAAAAAACAATACGTTCAAGATGGTGAACAATATTGGCTTTTTATTTGTGACCCTTGAACGTTTCTATTCAAATATACATAAGATAATTATTACCGATCCTATATCATGTAAACTATACTTAAAAAAGATAAAGACGGTAGATACCTAAGGTACATTTGAAACTCGTTAGTATAAGAAAAACTTACTCCACGACACAAAACAAAAAACAAACAGACCAGTCCATAAAACACTACCGTTATAGAAAACTTATGACCGAGCAATGCAAACACAAACAAACTCTGAGATGATCTTGAAAACTGCATTTTTTTCGGACACTAAATGCTTGTTGACTGGTGTATGCTCTATTGAGCCTATAGTAACTAAAACTGTTGAACGATTAAGTTTTGCGTTTAAGTGGAACGTCAAGAAGATTTTTTCTGGAGAGAGAATGTATCTTTAGATACTTGTAGTATGAAACATGTCTTAGTGTATAATCATGGAAGTAAAATATAATACTTCCGTGGTATAACTATCTTCTTACTCAACTGATAACAACTGCTTCGACATATCAGTCTGCCATATTTCTGTCTAATTATTTACCGTTACTATGACAACATGGATATCACATGGTAAATTAATCAGAGTGAAGTTAATATGATGTTAATTAATTTGCTGATGAAAAAGTCATTGTAAAACTGATTGTTAAAGCGATGGTTTATTTTAAGAGTCTGAATGGTGATACAAATCGTAGTTTAAATAAGTCTACACCTTGTTGCTTTCATGTTTATAGCTTATTTATTTTTCATGTCGATCTTTTGATTCCTCGTTTGTCACAAGTGTATATTTTTACTTTGGTTTGTTTCATGTGTTTGATTGTAGTGTACTTTATATACTCAAGTGATCACGCTTGTTTACGATGTTGACATTGATGCTTATGATCTCTTACATCTCTTAACCATTAATGAAGCCATCAAAGTCCATTCAATCTCCCACCATACACGTTCGGATACACGATTACTCGATACCGATTGATTGACTAAAATTCGCTTATTGTCCACCAAAAACATGATACAAGTACAAAATAATTCGCATATTCCTTTTTGACTAAGCATATAATAATGAAAAAGTAATAATGCATGCGATTCATATCTACCAACCTACATCAGCTATCTAAATACTAATTAATATGAAAAGCATAAATCATTTAAAATGATAGGTTGTCGATTTCAAACTGATAACTGAAGTGAAAATGTTGTAAAAGGGAAAACAATTTCAAACAAGGTGGCCAATCTATCATTATCTTCCCTCTCAATGCAGAGAAGTCATCGCTAAAGTTTTATATAATTTCCACGATGAAATTATTTTTTCACAAATTATATAGATTATAAACTCATCATAGATACCAGGATAAAATTTTGTACTATTTACGCCAGACGCGCATTTCGTCTACAAAAGACTCATCAATGACAGTCGAATTCAAAAAAGCCAAATATAGTACGAAGTTAAAGAGCAATGACACATTGAGAACCAAAATTCCTAAAAGTTTTACCAAATACATCAATAATCATGTAGAAAATTGTATTGGTAACTCAACACGTGTACTTGAGGCACCGATCCACGATGTAAATAATTAAATTGACTGCCACGGCAGTCTTCGTGGCGAAAAACCTTTAATACTAATTTCACATGCTGTGTTCTTTTTCCAAAACATGCTTGCACATAGTATACATGGTATACCTTGCTAAACAATACCACACAGATTTATGAATATATAAAGGCTTAAGATGACAAATGTCTAATTCCAGGTCCGAGCCCGAGTATATTTGTAATAATAATCCACACGAAATACACTAAGACGGGACGAAAAACGGGGGGAGGGGGGGGGGGGGGGGGGCAAGGCCGTAACTAGGCATCTTATTTTAGTGAGGCAAAATAATTGAGCCGAGCGAAGCGGGACGAAAATTGTTTTTGGAGTGTATGAAATGAATGGTGCAAAATCCTGCATTCTAGGCATTTTAGAGAGTTTGATAATGTTTTGAATTTTGACACTTTTTATATATTTTTTTTTATATTTAAAGACTTTTACTAACACCAAATTTTTAACAACTTTATTTAAATTCATATGCAAGATAATCATCAAAATTTCACTGATTTGAGTCTGTTGCCAGAACATAGAGCAAACATCGAGTCAGCAGAGATTGCCAAATTTTTTCTATGGCCGGTTCAGTCAAATCGTTTCAGAATCATAATTTGGTCTACTGATATTCATATAGCGATGAACATGGAGCATGGCAAGACCGCACAATCTCTCGCCACTCATACACGCTCTTTTCCAAGTTTTCAGTCGTTTCATAGCAGTCTGTGTTTCTAAAGGTAGCACATTATCATCAACACAAAGATCAATGTCTTCTTCCAATTCCTACTCCATCAGCAATTCGGTAGCAGCATCGGTAGTAAAGCTTTCCTGTAAGCACCATCATACAGTCGCAGTTACAAAATATTAAACTCGCTTTTATGCTGACAAAGAGTAGACAAACTAGGGATAGAATGAGATAAGATACATGTATATGATTCTATCTATAAAGTAAGTATATATGATATGGGTACAGGGGAATTGGAATGGAGTTTTGGACGTTTACATGTAGGTCCGTAATTTCAAATTATTTCTGGAAATAGTTGGTGGTATTTTAGTTCCAGAAACAATAAATTTAGGGGTTGGGTGTCCGATCCGAAAACCCGAATATAAAGAAACGAAATTCCATAGTCCCGAATAAGTAAAGACAAAATCCTGTGTTGAAGGTTCTACCATTCCTCATTAATATCAAATTGGAATATGGATACATTCTTTAAATTTTTAAGGTTAAAGAAACATGGATAAAAACTAATCCATGAAATGAATACGCAGACAGGACTGCCCCCTTGCGATTCCCAGTACTTGATTTGTCAAAAGTTGGTGAAAACGGAGAAATGAATACGCAGACAGGACTGCCACCTTCCGAAGACCTGTACTTGATTTGTCAGTCTACTTATCGTTTTTGGATTGTTCTAATGAAGTTATATGCAATACTCAGACTTTGTTCATAAAAAAACTAGCTTACTAGAATTATTCCTTCTTTACCTTCAGTGTCGCTTTTCCCTTTTCTGCAAGAGCCTGTTTTTAACTAGAGATCCATGATGATTATCGTTACTAGGTTAATGTAATCGAGAAACATCACCCGTTGAGATGCTGAGTTATATCCAGAAAGAATGGTTTAAAAGGAATTATGACAAGTTATAGAAATTAAGGTTGAGACAGGACAACAAATGCCTTTTATATTATAAATATGCATAAAAAAAAATCAGTGTCGAAATTTTAGTGAGGCAATTGCCTCACTTGCCTCAAGGGTAGTTACGGCCTTGGGGGGGTGTAAACAATTCTTGTACATATAGGCATAACCTTTAAGGTTGTCATGACGTTTTCTAAAATATCAAATTTCAATTATTCACAATTGTCATCATTGTAAGTAGCTTTATACTTCATAATCATTTGCAATTTGATTTACTTTCCAGTTACTAGGATGTGCTATGTTAGGAGTTGGAATATGGATCCTAGTTGATGACGAGTTTGACAAGTACACCGACGGAATAGACGAGTTTTCCCTTCTTTATACCGCAGCCTATGTTGTTATAGTAGTTGGTATTATTATAATGGTGATAGGCTTTTTAGGATGTTGTGGAGCTATCAGGGAAAATCAGATAATGTTAGTTTTGGTAAGTATTTGTAAAATTGAGAAACAATAATCATGATAATGAGTGACATTACATTGAAAAACCCAAAACACTACTGCCAAATTGAAAATACCAAATTGAAAACATTTAAACTAGAAAATACTTGTTAAAATTGAAAACAGCCGATGTATCAATGCAAGAAAGATTAAGTCAACAGAGATCTGATCGATCTCAAGACGTATTGTCCTTGGATCCGGTCTTTTTGCTCATCTTAAAGATGATATTTTGACCTTAGGCTACAATGGAATTACGTGTAACAACAAAGAGAGATAGTCAAGTAAAATATATTACAACCATTGTATTGTTAAATTTACGAATCGTATAGCATCTGTATTAAATGCATTTATTTGTTTTAATCGTAGCTGTTCGGTTTTACAATTAATATATCTTATGTCCGGGAAGCACATATGTACGTACTAATCTGAAGTATTAACTAAACAAAAGTACAATAAGAATTCTTATGGACCTTTAGGATACAATCTATTTATAAGCAGATTTTATATCATGTATATCGCAAATCTAAAAATTCGGAAAAATACCGAACTCCGAAGAAATTACGAAACGGAAAGTCTCTTATCAAATTGCAAAATCAAAAGCTCTAACACTTCAACATTTTCAAACGAGTTGATAACAATTGACATATTCCTGACTTGGTACAGGCATATTATTATGTAGAAAATGATCGATTAAACCTGGTTATATAGCTATCTTAACCTCTCACTTGTATGACAGTTGCATAAAATTCTATTATATTGACAACGATCTGTGAACAAAACAAAGAGACATAATAGGTTAAAGATGTCAAAATAGGGGAACAACATTCAACATACATGACATTAACGTAATCAGTGAAAAAATAAACAAATTTGTAACAAAGAAACAAAGAAACAAAAAAAGGTCATATAGACAAAGCATTTAAGAAAAAATGAAAGACAAAAATATAAAAATTACCATAGCACAATAACGCAACGACGGGATGTACTAGTACTGAGCCACGTCAAATGCATGTCACAAAACAATGAGCTTAATAATGTACACATTTAAATAATTTTATGACTTTAAAAGTTATATCTACGTTGTATTTGACTTTTATTTTGTGATTTTCAGTTTTTCGCCTGTCTATTTATCATATTCTGTGCTCTACTGGGAATAGGAATTTATATGATAGTTGCCAAGGACGGGGTAAGCTTGATAGAATACATTTATGTTGACTTGCATAAGTTTAAATACCACACCACTTATAGATTCATATTAAAGTTTATGTAATAAAACGTATACTATATAATAGTTGGTGATAAAATGTAATTTGTTTTAAAATAGAACTTATGATGCTATAGTTTTTTCCTTCAAAAATTGAACACACCATGTTGAAGGTTGTTTTAATATTGGAAGAAATGGTTTATTTGAATTTGATTAAACTTGTTCCTATTTTTACATGATCTGTGAATTATGTTATGAAATTGAATGTCTATGTTGATGTATCTCTCCATTATGAGGTCATCCACGACTGATTAGAATTGTAAATATACATTATAAAAGAGGAGAAGATACCATAGGTATAATTAAACAAAATGATTGTGCTATGGCAAAAAAGCGAAAAACGACCTAAAGCAATTTTCAAATTGTTACTGTCACAAGGAAAATTCGTTATCAGTTTGTTTTCGACAGAGGAGGTTCAATATTCCTTTAGTATCTTTCGTCTCTCTATGATATCACTGAACTTTTTTTTTTAAATAACACTTGACATGCTGGATGTTTGGTGATTATAAAAAAAATAGTACTATACCCTGGGTTTTAAAAGATCATTTCAAATTAAAAGATTATGTAACTGTCCCTTTTGCATTATAACATAATGTTTCCGCAGTTATAATAATGAAATTATATTTTCAATCACTGTTTATATCCACAGTTCCGAAATGAATGTTTCCACAGTTATAATAATAAAATTGTATTTTTAATCACTGTTTATATCCACAATTCCGAAATGAATGTTTCCACAGTTATAATAATGAAATTGTATTTTCAATCACAGTTCCAAAATGTAGTATCCGAAGTTCTAAAGAAGAAGGTTACAGGCACATGCGATGGCGATAACGAAGATACAAACTTCATGCAAGTGATCCAGGAAAACGTAAGTTATGACGTAACATCCTATTCAAATTTTTAACATAATGCTTCGATAGTTCAATACATCATAACATTATCGTAAAATTCAAGTCATGTGAAATTAACAATGTCGTAAGTCACGTGATTTTAAGACAATAATTTGCGGAAACAAATACTGGCACATTCTCTACAAAATGATTGTGATAACAGTCTGAACATGAACGATCAACTTATGTACAAAACTACATGTTAATTTTTATGTACTTAATTTATGAAATTGAGATTAATGAGAACATAGCACGTTGTCATACAAATTATGTAGATCTATACTGTTAGAAATTTATGAGTTAAACATTAGATATTATTACTCCCAACCATACATTGCCATAACAAGCTATAATGATATTTTATAAATCATTCATACATACACAGATAGAAGATGTGTAACTGTATCCATTGTTCACCTAGCAGACTATGAAAATATAAATAGACTGAATATGGAATAGCAGATGCATAGCATAATTCCGGGACATGGAAATAAAAGAAAGTAGTTTAAACATCACAATTCAAACAAACATGTCATAACACTGTCACAAAATGACTTATTTTAAATTGCGCATTTTGATTATTTTTTGTTTTGTAGTTCCAATGTTGTGGAGCTAACGGGTTGACAGACTATGCACCAACATCATGTGCTCATCCAATGATCTGTGAAGCCTTATTTGATACTACGGTAAGCTTTTGAAATTGGTTGAAAATATTTGACCTTTCTTAGTTCTTTTATAAAAGAGTATTAAATATCAAATTTCTATTAATTTTCATTGTAGAAGGCATCCTTATATTCTTCTGTTTAGGCAAGCATCTATTGCTTCTTTTTTGTGTAGAATATAAATACATCGTTAGCATAATAGAGCAAATAAATTTTAATTTCATATTTGATAATTGTTTTTCAGTAATACTACTTTATTTATTAACAGGGTTGTACTGCCAAATTTTCTGAATGGATAAAGAAGAATTTTGTTGTAGTAGCAGGTGTACTGTTCGGAATAGCACTTATTTTGGTTGGTATTTCTATCTGATATCACTGCATTAGATTTCTTACATTACCATTAAGCAAGAGGTTTGGCTAGCAATTAAACCAGGTTCAGTCCACCATATTTTTTCTTAAAATGTACTGTACCAAGTCGGGAATATGGCAGCTGTTCTTAAATAGTATGTTTCTTTTTATGTTGCATTGGCATTTGTTTCTGTTGCAGCACTTCAGTGCTTCTGTTGGTCCATTGCTTTCCTGTTATAGCTCATGTGTTTCACACGGTTTATTGTTGTAACCAATATTTGTTTTCTCTCAATCGACTTATGGATTTATGGAACAGCGGTATACTACTGTTACCATTATTTACTGGGTCATTTTTTTCGAAACAACAATGGTATATGGACATTCTGTTTACTTTTACTCATACAAGAGATCATATTTCATGTGGGATCAGTTTAACTGTGACAGATTGATTGGTGGTATACATAACTTTCAGCACCTTTGGCTATTTCGTGGCAGTCAGTTTTTACGGTTGGATGAAACCAGAATGATTTGAGAGAACTACGACATTCGACAGAAAAAATGAGAACCTGACTCAATTAGGATTAGAGTTGATACACATTCCATGTGTGGTGTTCGAACTCGCAACCTCAATATTGACAGGCTAATGATACAGAAGTTGGATTAATAAGACCACTCAGCCACCAAGGCCCCCGTTTAACTTTGAAAAACAATTTCTTAGTTCATAAGATGTCTGTCCTTTGTGAATTGTGAAGGAGTGAGTTATTATGGTTGTAGGTTCATGTCTTTAATGATTCTCTTCATGTGTTAGTGGTTCTTTTTAATACATACACCCTGATTTCATTATCTTTAAATGTAAATTTAGCAGAAAATAGTAACTTTATGATCTCGTTCTAGGGGATCTCGTTTTATTTTGACTATAAAACGTCACATGCAACATCTTGCAACAATTGTTGTTTTATGAGGAATGATATTAGAGCATTTTTTCACAGGTGAAATTATCTGTTTTCAAAAGATAGGTAGCACTTAACATTAAAGAGATATAAATCTTACAGAGCAGTTGCACAACATTAAAACAAACTTAATGCAAACTCATATGACCTATAAACTCCCTGCTCAACTTTTAAGCTACCCTACAAGTATTTTTACAATTTGATGTTTAACATTCCATTTTATGTATATTTACCATGTTTACAGATCTTAGGAATGGTGTTTGCCATGATTCTGTGTTGTGCTGTCAGGGATATCCACGCATAAAGGTTGGTATACATGTCTTTTTGGGTAGCTTCATTTCTTTAGACATGAAATCTTCACCTCAACAGAACACATTGACTGTATTGGTGCCATAGTTTTTACAAGTACTTTGCCTTTTAGTTTAAATCATTGTCTTGTATGTTAGTCCTAACTAAGCCTTATGTAAAGTAGTGAACATTTTGTACCCTCATGTAGTCCAATATTACATGTCATCAAATATCACCGAAAATAATCCTGAAGATTTAACATTTCTGTTTGTACCTTTAAAATTTTGCTTCTTTTCTTATGTTTATATCATCACTTTATCAATTCTGGAATTCTTGGAAATATTCTTATAATGTTAAGTTTGTAATCCAGATTTTCATTATTATTGTATCAATCTAAAACCTTCAAATTTTCGGGAATCTTTTACTAGTTTTAAAAACAACTTCTATGAAGCCACTTTGGGTGTAGTGAGATTTCTAATGTATTCTTAAATGATACGTTAAAATTATCTTTTCGTTTGTTTTAGTTAAAAAACAACAGCCAACCAGAAAGAAAAAGGAAAGACAGAAATATTCAGAAAAAATGTTTAGCTGTAATACTGTTGCCTTTTGAAATATAAATGTTTTAAGTAGATTATATGTATACATACCTTTTATAAAATCAGGTAATAATTTTTTTTTGTTGTTGTAAAAATGGCAAGACTTTTTTTTATCTCATTCTTTCATGTATGAAATTAAAAAAAAAAATATTTTTCTAGTATATCTGTTTTATTCTCACAAAGAGCTAATTTGGGTTTAAGTCTATATGTAATACAGAAAAATAACCTGTTCAAGGTGATGAAATGTCAATACATAAAACAAAAATCAAATTTTGAATACAATTACCATAGCTACACCAGATGAAATGTTTAGCTTATGTCTCAGTCATTGTTTGATTGAGATATATTTCAGTTTCAAAATGACACTGGTTTTAGTATAAACTGTGTTTTTACTCTGAATTTTGAAAATAGATTTAAACTGATTCGTGTTTTTCACATCTGTCTTTTTATCAATCTTTTTGGTAGGTGTTAACAATATGAAAAGTTCTTGCCATTTTACAGTCTATCAAACGTTCTGCTGTATATGAAAGTATGTGAAATATCAAAGGGCAGTTTCATGTTGTTGAGTATTTCTAGTTGAATGAGATTTTTTATCGTATCACTGTAAAAATTGTATGAATATGTGTAAGTGCTTCGTTTATTTTATATGTATACATGTACATGATGTAGCAGGTTTTTTTTACGTTTGTACAATAATATTTTGTACTTTTTGTATATATATATATTTAGCACTAGTTGATGTACATAACTAAGACAACGGTTCAACTGCTTTGGATATATATACTTGGAACTTGACTAACCATTTAAGTATCTACATAGTCTGTGGGTAATTATTTTTTATACACTAAAATAGCATTTCAACATTGGATGTTTTGGTTTTGATTTTCGAAAATATGCCTAGACTACTAGGAATTTGACTTCTTTAATCATGCAGTGGCTACTTTTGATATGCAAAATGCTTATTTTCAAATAATTCGTTTTTGAATAAATATTCAAAAGATTCAGATAAAAACTAATAAAAGAATTAAAACCAACAAAATATTGGAACCAAACACACTTTATTTTTTTAATATAAAGGTTGTGTATAGTTATGTTCATTGTATATTGATTTGAAATGTACATAATAACACTTATAATTCATACCTCTTGAAGTATGGCAGCATTTTATCTTATTAATAACCAAATTTAAATGTAATTTTCAAACCTTCATGCTTATAAGCAAGATTATGAAAACTCAAAAAAGGATGAATAAATTAATCTTATTTTACTTAAAGTGAAGCTAACCAATACCCATCTTCAAAATAGGTTACTCTGACTCTTAAAAGAAAGTGTATATGACTATGTATTAAGGAATCGGAGTATATGTTTATATCTTGAAATGGTACAAATGCATGTAGATGATTTGTAGAGTTCCAAAAAGATGCAAATCACCATGTGAACTTATTTTCTAAGTCCACAGCAAATTCATAGAAAGAGATCTCTAACTATATTATATGGATTGCTTTAGATATAAACCTTTTTCACTGCATTTGTCAATTTTGATCTTAGATGTTTAATTCTGGAGTTTTATATTCAAGTGTGTACAGTTACACAAAGTATGCTACTAGTTTTTATTTAAAGCTGATTTTAAGTATATTTTATGATATATCTGCATAATGTCCCAGGTTGGAGATAGGGTTGTTATAAGATAAAACTTTAATTTCCAGTTAATTCACATCAACGGTATTTTGGAGTATTTAAATTTTCAAAAGAATGTAGGAAAACAATGTAGACAAATAAGTCGATCTAAAGCAGTTAATATTTTATCAATGAGCTATAAATGCCAAGCAGTCTGGGTTATTGTTATGATGATAATTTACCATTCTGAACGCATCTCTCTTTATTAAATATCAGTTTTCTTCTTAAAGGTTATCACCAGAAAATAATAACTCAAATAAGTTTTTGTGCATCTTAATTAACTATTGCAATCAATTACATAATAAATATTTATCTTTAAAAAATATTAGTCAGGATAATAGTTGTTCTTTTTTATAATTGAGACTAAAAGCATTCAACTGAAGAATAATTCAGACAAACATTTTGGAGTTATTTCTGGGGGAAGGGGGGTGTTTGTCTGTAAATTTCAGAAATCACACATCAAAAAGGTGTTTTTAAATTTGAAATTAAAGAAAATGAACTTTGTTGATGCATTTTTCGTCGAATAAATACTGGTAACTAAGTGTCAGAAGAAGTGCATTACATAACCTAAAAAACAAGAAATTAGGTCATTTTTACCAACTTGTAGAGTCTTGATTATGCCACAGCTAACGGGCATGCATGACAGATTTTACGATACAAAACAAAATGTCTTTGGGTTAATTTATGAAACATATTGAATCTACTTTTGATCATGTTTATATTGTGAGGTTTTGTTTATTTTTGTTCTGCATGCTTTGTGTATTGCTAAAAGTCGGAAATTATTGGCAACATGAAATTAAACTCAAAAAAGTTATACGTATTTGAATTTACATTGGTTTACAATGATTTTCGTATTTGAACAGTCTAATGAATTGTGCACTTTTAGAAAATAATAATTACAAAGAAATTAAAAGCATTTAAAACTAATTAACTAATATATGATACAAAACAAATTCAGGCCTTCCAACATCCAAATAAATGAAAGGATTTTAAAAAGTGAAATATTCTAATTTCTGTCAGGCGTTTGTTTCTAGCTTTTTCTTGCTTTCTTTTGCAAATTTTGAAAATATGTACCATTTTTTTTAATTTTATTTGTTTAACTCTTGTATATATGTTAGTTAATTATTTTTTTACAACTGTTTTTACTTTATACATTTTAATTCTTTATCTTATGCAAACATAATGTATATTTTTTTTTCAAACTGCGGAAAACCAAGTTTACTGCTTACTGGACTGCACTCATTCATTATTTATTTTATTTTGTCATCTGCATATTTTGTGTACCAGTCATTGTTACTTTCATCATCCCAACCTGGGAAGCTTTTTGAATGCAATAAAGGATGTTGTAATATATATTGTATTTGTTTTTTAGCTCACCTGGCCCAAAGGGCCAAGTGAGCTTTTCTCATCACTTGGCGTCCGTCGTCGTCGTCGTCGTCGTCCGTCGTCGTTAGCTTTTACAAAAATCTTCTCCTCTGAAACTACTGCGCCAAATTGAACCAAACTTGACCACAATCATCATTGGGGTATCTAGTTTAAAAAATGTGTGGCGTGACCCGGTCAACCAACCAAGATGGCCGCCACGGCTAAAAATAGAACATAGGGGTAAAATGCAGTTTTTGGCTTATAACTCAAAAACCAAAGCATTTAGAGCAAATCTGACATGGGGTAAAAATGTTTCTCAGGTCAAGATCTATCTGCCCCTAAATTTTCAGATAAATCGGTCAATCGGTTGTTGGGTTGCTGCCTCTGAATTGGTAATTTTGAGGAAATTTTGCTGTTTTTGGTTATTATCTTGAATATTATTATAGATAGAGATAAACTGCAAACATCAATAATGTTCAGCAAAGTAAGATCTACAAATAAGTCAACATGACCGAAATGGTCAGTTGACCCGTTTAGGAGTTATTGCCCTTTATAGTCAATTTTTAACCATTTTTCGTAAATTAATCTTTTACAAAAATCTTCTCCTCTGGAACTACTGGGCCAAACTAATCCAAACTTGGCCACAATCTTCTTTGGGGTATCTAGTTTGAAAAATGTGTCCGATGACCTGGCCATTCAACCAAGATGGCCGCCACGGCTAAAAATAGAACATAGGGGTAAAATGCAGTTTTTTGGTTTTAACTATGAAACCAAAGCATTTAGAGCAAATCTGACAAGAAGTTAAATTGTTAATCAAGTCAATATTTATCTGCCCTGAATTTTTCAGATGAATTGGACAACTGGTTGTTGGGTTGCTGCCCTCCAATTGGTAATTTTTAAAGAAATTTTGCCGTTTTTGGTTATCTTGAATACTATTATAGATAGCGATAAACTGTAAACAGCAATAATGTTCAGCAAAGTAAGATCTACAAATAAGTCAACATGACTTAAATGGTCAATTGACCCCTTATGGAGTTATTGCCCTTTATAGTCAATCTTAACAATTTTCATTAATTTGGTAAATTTATGTAAATTTTTACCAAATATAGTTCTCTATTACTAATGGGCAAAGTTCATTATAGATATAATTGTAAGAAGCAATATTGTTCAGTAAAGTAAGAACTTCAAACACATCACCATCACCAAAATATAATTTTGTCATGAATCCATTTGTGTCCTTTGTTTAATATGCACATAGACCAAGGTGAGCGACACAGGCTCTTTAGAGCCTCTAGTTACACAACTTGATATCACATTATAAAAGAATATGAATATACCATCAAACAGTAAACATACTATTCGTTATCTGAACATGAAATGACATCCACAAAGCAAATATGCAAATCGCATACACAGTACAGCTGAACATCATAGACCAAATATCACAACTATTTATTGATTTAATATCAGGATAATTAATGAAGCGGCCGTTATAACAATCAGTGGGGCGAACAGAATAATATATTAACGGAACATTGATTGCAGTTCAAGTCATATACTCAGTTAACGAGCGAATAATCACAAATATATAAAAAAAAATCTGGGAAAGTGTTTTGAAATAAATTTAATTAAATTTCGCTGACTAGCATAAATTTGTTATCGAATTAAATCCTAGTAACTTGAAATTGAGAATATAAACGGCGAATATGTCAAAGGAACCATAGAGCAAAAAACCCAGATCAACCCCAGATCAAGACCACCAATAGCTTCCTCACACAGAAAAACTCCCTCACCCAGAAAAAAAGGTATACTAATTCAGCGAAAATAGACGTCAAAATTAACTCCGAAACAGTAAAAATTAAGACGAAAAGAATCTTACAAATCCAGAACTTCCTGATTTTGGACAGGCGCAACAATGCAGCAGGGATAAACTTGTTTTGTGATATCTCAACCCTTTTTTAATTAATATACTTACAGTTTGCTGCACTGTGCGACTTAAAAGCTGCCGTGTGCCAAAAAAATTGGTTGTAAGACGAAAAGAATCTTACAAATCCAGAACTTCCTGATTTTGGACAGGCGCAACAATGCAGCAGGGATAAACTTGTTTTGTGATATCTCAACCCTTTTTTAATTAATATACTTACAGTTTGCTGCACTGTGCGACTTAAAAGCTGCCGTGTGCCAATAAAATTGGTTGTATCGGTATAAATATCATGAAGAATTGGGCATAGGAAAGTAGGTTCTATCGCAAACAGCATGCTTACCAAACATCGCTTGTACTTCCGTACTTCCATTTTTTGGCTCTCATGCATAATGTTTCTCAATAATTTGTACAAAACGATCCTACATTTTTATGTGATGCATAACTTAACAATGTTTGAAAGGATGAAAATAAAATATTTATCACGTGTATATCACGAATTAGAAAAACAGAACTGCTTTTTTTGGTGCATGTATTTCCAGAGGCGCAATTTTGGACAAAAAATATTTTATAGTGTTGTTTCTATTTTGTTCACCCTTGTATTTGAATAAAGGCAACAGTAGTATACCGCTGTTCGAAATTCATAAATCGATAGAGAAAAAACAAATCCGGCTTACAAACTAAAACTGAGGGAAAAGTATCAAATATAAGAGAACTACGACACCAAAATGTAACACACACAGGAACGAACTATAATGTAACAATGGCCATTTTTCGGACTTTGTACAGGGCATTTTATGAAGGAATGGTGGGTTGAACCTGGTTTTGTGGCATGCCAAACCTCCCGCTTAAATGGCAGTGTTAATTATAACATTAAAATGACAACATTACACGACAGGGCTACAATAAATAAATGGGAGAAAATCTAGGACAGAGAAACAAACGAATAAAAACCATCAAAAGGTACCAGGTTTACAAAAAATATACGCAAGACGTGCGTTACGTCCACACAAAACTATGCTAAGATGAAAAAGTTTGAAAGCCAAAACAAGTACAAAGTTGAAGATCGCCGAGGACCAAAAGTTCCAAAAAGTTGTGACCAATATGACCAGGGTTATCCGTCTGGGACAAAAACATCATTATCATCAAGAAAAATACATAGTTTTGCAAACATTAAATTTAATATTTCCTAATTACGTTATCGTGAAAGTGTATAGTTTATACAGTTTGTGCTATCAAGGACAACGACATTGTCAAATTAACTATCAAATAGAAGCTTCTTGTTGGCACCTTTGTTAGATTCATTGGGTTTTTTTTTTATTTTTGTCAGTTGTGTTGTATGTCTGTGATGAGTGTTTACACAAGTTTTAGCTGCTGGATCAAATTATTGTCACAATAATAATAATGTCTGTATGGGTTGTTCATCCAATTTTGTCAATATAATAGAACTATAAACAACTGTCATACAAGTAGGAGGATCAACTAACTTTAAAATCGGGTTAAATGCACCATTTGCTAAGGAAAAGGCCTGTAACCAGTCAGGAATATGGCAATTGTTTATCACTTGATCGTTAAATGCTAGTGTGTTATGTTTTATTGATTTCTCTTTTTCGAGTTTTAGGAATTTGATATTTTTGTTATACTTTTAATGGAACATTTGATTATATCATTAGCCTTCAATCAAATGTATTGTTTTGGTCTTTTGAATCGTTATCTGCAGAACAAACATAATGCCAAACAATTTTATTTGATTAAGACAATATAATGGCACAAAGTCATTTATTCAAAGTTCCATAAAACATCTATAGAATCAACAAAGCTATAAATACAGCATACAGTAAGCAAAAAAAAATAAAATACAAGAATATCTAAAGGCTGAATACATCAAATTTTCTTTTCCTGCATGGTTGTCGTTTAATGACGGAAAATGGTAAAGGGTTTCCGGATAAATCTTTACTCGTAAAACTTATAGCTCAATCCTCATGAATAAATTGCAGTATGAAGTAGCTGAAATTTCAACAATTAAAAAAACATGTTAATTTAGTTAAACAGTATAAATTATAACAGTGAATTTATGTTTCGGTGCTTATCCTCGTCTTGAAGTCTAAAGCTGGTTGCATAAATCAACCGAGGCATTTTATTTTAGGGCAAAAACCATTGCAACAAATGTTCCAATAGTACCAAACAATATCAGTTAAAGATTTTGGAATTTCTTTTAAAAAACACAAACATTGAATAATAAGGGACAAGGATGACCATTTCTATTATTTTTCTTGTTCCTGGTACATAAAACTAACTATTTCAAATCCGAAAATGAAACAACATCAATCTGTAAAAAGGTAAACATTTTATCTTTAAGATCTTAAAGTGTATCATCAATATTTAGCTGGGATATTGGTATCTCAATATTTACGGAATAAACTCCAGTGGCGGATCCAGGGGGGGTGGGGGGGTTCCGGGGGTGCGCACCCCCCCTTTATTTTTGCCGATCAATGCATTTGTATCGGGACATATGTTTTGCACCCCCCCTTTGCCCTGGGTGCCCTGGGTTAGCACTCCCCCTTTCGAAAATTCCTGCATCCGCCCCTGAACTCATCGGAGATACCTGGATTTAAAGTTTTAAACGCCAGACGCTCGTGTGGTCTTCAAAAGATGCCTGAATCAAAAAAGTTAAACAACAGGACAAATAAAGCACCAATTTGAATACAACATCTTATTTTTAATATATGAATTATGACATATCTAACTACAATGAACACCAGAAAATGAAGCGTATTATTTTATCATTCGATTTATAATTGACTTAGAAATTCATATCATAATTCCAATACTTACATCTGACAGCAAAATGTTGTTAGGTGATAAGCACGAGTTGTATCGAGCTATAAGTTGAAAATAGTAAACTATAAAGTTAAGTTACCTTTCAATAGGTAAAGTTGAATACAGTTGCACCTCAAAATTATAAAATTTTATTATTCCATGGCATTGCAATATTGATAGCTTAATTGGTGGGTTGAAATTGTTCCATGTGACGTTGAATCACATTTTCCTTCGGAACGTCTGGACGACCTTGTGTAACGTTACGTGCGGTTGATGTTTATAACATTTTTCATAGAGTTAATATGAAAATTCGTTTTCAAAAGTATTTCAGATTTTTTAAAAGATCATTTCTAATCAGTTCTGATTTTCATTATTTTTTCGTGTTTAGTTATGAAAACAAGCGATACCATAGTGAAATGTGAATTTTCTTGGGTAAGTTATCTTGATATTTCCTACGACATGGAAAATAAATGAAATGTGTTATATTTAATGTTGCTTTTGTTTTGGAGAGGAGAAACGGACTAGAAATGCATATGAAATTACATTTTTTATACAAATGTATGACTAAACTACATTAGATAATTACTAAGATGAAAACTACGATGACAAAATGTTCTATTTTCCTACCGTACTCAAAGAGCTGTCGTCGTACCTATTGTGTTTAGTAATTTAAGTTTAACCTTATAACAACATCTCAATTCATAAGATGAAGTTCTGGCACCGGAGCAGAAAGATGAATATATCGCTCTAGTAGTTTCATTGACAATCATTCCGCATCTCATTAATTTTTCTTATATTCAACAAATGAAATTTAAGTAACACTAAATATTCCGGAGTAAACTAATATATTTGACTCACCATGAACTGTACTTAATTTAATTACTATGCATATGAATTGCTCAGGTGACACTCTTCCGTTGCTGGTAAATCTAATTATAAGTGTTTCTAACGTTTTGTTACTAACAGTTAAATGAAAAGATAGTAATGAAACTTGTGGGACAAGCAAAGAAAATGAGAAAGTCTTACCTATGTTTGAATATTCATAGTCTGGGTTTTTAAGCTTGCTGTTAACTTTTATTCCTAAAAGGTTACATACAGTTTTGAATTAAGAATATTTTGTTATAATATAAATGATAATTGGCATAGTTTTACACACTGAAAAAAATGTTTCATTTTCATCAGTTCGGTTATTTATATGACAGACATTTTTTGGAACATATTATGTAAAAGATGTATTTAAATCAAATCAAGTCTACATCTACAATCTGCAGTAAACTATAAAAACTAGTGTGTTCCTTGTACCGCTCGTACATATTGAAGTGGTCTGTTACAGATTTTTTATTTTTGTTGTTTTTACAACTTTTTGGAATTTTTGGTCCTCATTGCTCTTCAATTTTGTACTTGTTTGGCTTTATAACTATTTTGATCTAAGCTTATGTAGACGAAACACGCTTCTGGGGTATTAAATTATAATCCTGGTACCTTTGATAACTATTTTGTATATATCTTATAATTCGATGATTTGTGCTTACATTATGATGTTTGTTATTGAAGAGCGTGAAACATTCCATTTAATAAAAGTGACAGTGAATCTGTTAATCGTATCTTAGTTATAAGATAAGTAATCAATCATCAAAAGGAAAAGTAGTTCATTTGCAAGTCGATAAAAATGAAGTTTGATACTTGCCCATGAACCAAATAAGATATGTTGTGTACTTAGAATGACCAGATTCAGAAAGAGAACGCCTTTTTCTTATGTTTTAAATTTGTAGCACTAACCTATAAGTCGCAGAGCACTCCTCAGTGAATACGAACTAAAATCAAGATTCCCTTGTGAATAGCTTCTAAAAGTACCCTAGAAAGAAGGAATATTTATGTGTAAGATAACAAGTGCAAAGGAGGATCGATGAACCTTTATTATTTCGTTTCATTGTGTCTATCAAAGCTTGTTAAGCTATTTCATTTGTTAAGTTTATCTGTCTGCGCCATTCAAATCGTGCGCCGATCAATCAATGATTTCCGTAGTTTCCAAGGTTTGTAAGATATTTGAACATCCGATAACCATCGTTGCCTTTTATTTACAATTATAGAACTGTCATAGAAGTAATAGACCACTTTCGAGTTCATCCGTCACCGGCAAAAACCCTTCAATTATGCGCGCCTTTATGACGTCATTTACCAGATAGAGGGGATCGCCTGTATCCCTGCACTATTTACGTTCATCAAGCGTCTTAGTGATCGTCGTTGTGCAGGATAAACTAGAAATAATGGTTGTTCTGTAGGTACTTAATGACAAATCCCTAATGACAGCAGTGCTGATTGTCAATTTTGAGAATTTAATTTGCTGAATAATTCGTACAATATAGAATTATAGTTTTCCAACCACTCGCTCAACATTGAAACGGAAGTGACGACGCCCCTAAACGCACAAATGACGTTCACTAAAACCAGAGTTTTTGACGGAAATGCATCGAACTCGAAAGTTGTCTATCCCCTCAGTGAAAGTTAATGGTTGTTTTTGATTTGTGTTGCTGTAAACGTGCTGCTAATACGAAATATAATATTTTACTTCTATTGGCGGCTAAACATAATGGTGTTTAACACACTACAATTAAATGGTGGACGGAGAACCCGATAACATAACCGATTTCTGTGAATGTTGTCATTGAAGAGAATATTTGTGTCCTATCAGTTTCTCTTGGTCTTTGATTGTTCTCATAATTTTCGACGTTCGTGTTTCATTTACCACGTCCTTTAGATACTGATAATGTTTTTACTAATTTTTTAACTGTTTCGCGTATTCCTTTTGGCACTCAGGTCTTCAGAAGTCGTAAATGTATGGCAATTATCTAAAATAATTCAAACATAAGAGTGATTACTTGATAATTGTTTTCCTTCTCATAATGAGAATAAAGGGATTTCATACCTGCCATAGTATAAGTCTGCTTAGAAGCTTGTTGAAATCTTCATAACATAGATGCCCTTCAATTTTACTCTAGTAAAGTGTTAAGAATGCAAATGTAAGCTTAAGGAGGCTCGAAGTATAAAAATTTCAGAAAAAAATCAAACATTTGTTTTTCGTTACAAATTTTATTTATTTCCTTTTGTAGTTGCTACTTTATCATATGGTACAAAATCATTCAAAACAATCACTTCATGTTGGCCCCAGATGACTTTCAAAATGTATACATCATTAAAAAAGTTCCAAATTATCTTCCTTTGGTGGAAAAATGCCATTTTTTTGGCTCTAAAATTGAAATATCTTTTTCAACTCATCGGTGACCTATCTTTTTTAATATAATTTCCATATAAGCTGTACTTAAACTAAATTATTGTAAAATTTTAGCGATTTTTGTAATAAATTTCTTTTTTTTTATTTCGATATTACCTTTATTTCTCCTATTACTCCAACAGAAAAAAAACACCTTTACAAAAATGTATGCTTTTTTCGAAGGCAGATTGTGAGTGCAAATGAACGGTGACCCCACTTTTTTATTTTATTTTTCTATTAACTATAAGATAAAGGTCATCTATAGAAAAATATAGAGAAATCCTATATAAATGATTTAGACCCGCGAACCCCCTTAAATGTATATGTCAATATTCAACAATTATGGGCACCATCTTCTTATAACTATTTTAAGTATACTGGAGACAGACAGGCATATTAGTGACTAGATTATTGTATTGATTGTCTTTTGTGTGTCTTACAGTCTTTTAGGGTTTTTTTGTACTTGCTGTTGCTTTTTTCCACTCAAAGTATTCACTTCTGCCTGGCTGTGAACTGTCGTTATACAGTGCAGAATGATATATGTTAACTAATAACTTATTATTTGCAGAAAAAGCTAGTTTTTTCAAATGCTTGCAATAAAATTACAAATTCTGTTTTGAAACTTTGTTCGTTCAGAAGATGAATTAAAAGTTAGAATAGAATTTTTATTTCACGACATTATCACGAAAGTAATTTACAGATGAAAAGTTTTTTATTCGAGATTTATGAAAAAGTCCGGCCTGTCCTTCTATCTGCTTTCGATGGAATTGGATAGCGAATATGTAGTTATAAAAAAACAGTAATTTAGAAATACTACTCTTTTTCGAAATATACAAGGGGTTGTCTATAACGTGCAAGAGATATGGCTCTCTCTTAACAAGGGTCAGCCACTTACCCTTCCGACGGACTATCATCGTTTCATAAGACCATAATCTCGAATGGTGTCGAGAGGGAGAGCAGAACATTCCGTCCCTGAAATTTCCCCTCCGCAGCGGGGGTCGAACCAGGAACCTTTGTGTATGTATTCCGATGCTCTAACCACTACACCACGGCTATTTAATGCGGAAAGTTAACGTTCCAACTGCACTATAGAATTATTTATTTCATTTTTTTTAAGTTTTACATTGTAAGAACCAACAGTATGCTACTTAGTTACGACATGAGACATTTCAATATTTCTCAAAGGATACGTCAAATATAGTTATAGCTGCTTTGCATGTGTCTAAGGAAAGATTTATTGGTTTAAATTTTACAACTGAAATAAAATAAAATTGAAAGATTAGGGTATATGTATGGCATCAATATTAAAAAAAATACTAACAATAATAAATAAACCATTTCAAAACTAAATAAAGAAATAGTGCGTTTATTCTGTTTTGTGATTCTATCATGTCTATTGTATTCTAATCGTGCAATACATATATATAATATATATAGTTATCGTAATGTATATGGAACCTCTAATACCTGCTAACTATTGCTAAAATACTAAACAGTTTATAGTCTTTAGATACATTTTTTTCTTTAAATTTGATAATTATAAAAACCGTTCGAAACTATCTAAGCAAAAGGGTCTTAAAAAGAATCCAAACAGCTTTTCTGGACTTTCTTTAACCATGATACTTAACTAAAAATGTTTAAACTACTTATATCATAGGAACAAAGATTTTGAATATTCAATATATACCGGTACCTGGTTCCAATAATTTAATAAGTGACTTACTCTTAGATTCTGAAAAACAGCATAAAAGTGGAATTTTATCCTTGATAGGCGTTGCAAGAACCTTCTGTAGTCTAGATGCATCTATTTCTTCATACTACAAAATTTTTTTTTTAATCTTTAGTTTTAATTCCTTTATGTCAAATAGTTAATTTGAAAATAAACGCTTAATGTTGTGTCATAAAAGAGCCTGTTAGTTCACAATGTTGTTCATAAATCAATAGAAAAAAAAACTGTTTTAACTTACTTACTTTCCGATGAAATAACGGATTGATAACATCAGTAAATTGCTTATACTTTTCATTTAACGTCTTGCTTTCAATCAACCCATCAACATCAGAAAGCAACATACTAAGTTTTTGGAGTCAAATAATACCTGTCCAATAATAAACAAGTAAGCAATATATTCCGTGTAGAAAAACACTTAAAAGGATGAAGTTCTCGTTTTCTTCTTGTATTTTGTAGAAATCGTCAAGTTTAAGCAAACGTTTACCTTGTTTTGTATTGCTGTGGTCATAAGCTGTCTTCTGAGCATGTTGATGTTTTCCCAGTCTAATGAAAGGCCATTCTGGAATTATTAATACATTATCATTATTATCAAAATTGTGTTTTTTTATATTTGTTAAAATATAGAATATTAAAGGATTCAAAATCGATTCAAACAAGTGAAACTGCGAGCTACTGCTCACTGATGATACCCCCGCCGCAAGTGGATAATATTCATAGTGTAAAAATATGCAAGTGTTCGGTAAACAGGAAGTTATCGAGTGATGACTCTCAAAACGCATCACACGGTATAGCTGACTTATATAAACCCTGAAACCAAATTTCAGAAATCCTTGTATTGTAGTTCCTGAGAAAAATGTGACGAAAATTTTCAACTTGGCTATCATGTGTAAAATCATACAAGTGTTCGGTAAACAGGAAGTTGGCGAGTGATGAATCTAAAAACGCATCACACAGTATAGCTGACTTATATTAAGCCTGAAACCAAATTTCAGAAATCCTTGTAGTGTAGTTCCTGAGAAAAATGTGACGAAAAATATTCATGGGACGAACGGACTGACTGACAGACTAACGGACTGATGGACTGATGGACTGACGGACTGACGGAAGGACAGACAGAGGTAAGACAGTATACCCCCCTTTTTTCAAAGCGGGGGTATAATTACAATTGTAGAAATTCTAATACGGTATCATTCTAATTGTGAAAGACAGTGTCACATGTTGTAATATACGTAAAGAGTCATCTCAATGAAATGCAAATAATACAGTAACTCTCTTAAAGACGTAAATGGTCATCTGGTGGAATATTATCTGGGCACTTTTGAGGAATTGTGTTTTTAACGCATTTAATTAACTGTCTATATTGAAACATTTTAAAGCAACATTCCTGTATCCTCTAAAGGTTTTAATTAGGGCGGAATGTTTACATTAAGTGCCAGTCTGTCTAATAATCAGGCAAATTCTAAAAAAAATTAAAAAAAACATGACATACTTCAATACTAGTATTCATCTCAATATTCATCTCATTTATCTTCGGATTTCAAATGTTTGGCTTTGAGCGTTCCTGATGAAGGTAAATCCAGAAAAGCGCTTCGGACGCAAGAAATTAAGAACGTGTTGTTTTCAATATTTTACATCACTGGGTCGATACCTCTGCTTGTGGACTATCAGTCCCCGGGGTATCATCAGCTCAGAAGTCAGTATTTTGGTACTGACATGATTGAACAAACTTTACTTTCGTTTATAAATTTATAAATTATTAAGAAACTAAGGTTTCAACTCCCTCAGGCAAAGTTGGCTTTATTCTAAAAACAGTTGTTGGCATGACACGGGTTATGTTCTTCTCATATATGTTATGATGGTATGATACTAAACCCCTAACGGGAAGGATTGTGCCTGATGTTCATATGATGAAATCATAATCTTTCAGTCAGTTTAATTGAAGTCTGGAGCTGGCATGTCAGTTAACTGCTAGTAGTCTGTTGTTATTTATGTATTATTGTCATTTTGTTTATTTTCTTTGGTTACATCTTCTGACATCAGACTCGGACTTCTCTTGAACTGAATTTCAATGTGCGTATTGTTATGCATTTACTTTTCTACATTGGTTAGAGGTATAGGGGGAGGGTTGAGATCTCACAAACATGTTTAACCCCGCCGCATTTTTGCGCCTGTCCCAAGTCAGGAGCCTCTGGCCTTTGTTAGTCTTGTATTATTTCAATTTTAGTTTCTTGTGTACAATTTGGAAATTAGTATGGCGTTCATTATCACTGGACTAGTATATATTTGTTTAGGGGCCAGCTGAAGGACGCCTCCAGGTGCGGGAATTTCTCGCTACATTGAAGACCTGTTGGTGACCCTCTGCTGTTGTTTTTTATTTGGTCGGGTTGTTGTCTCTTTGACACATTCCCCATTTCCATTCTCAATTTTATTTAGATGAATTTGACAATTTTTTACATATAGCTCTTCAACGGTTTCGGCACTTATACTCCCCGAGGGTATCATCAGCTCAGTAGTCAGTATTTCGGTACTGACATGATTGAACAAACTTTACTTAAATTTTCGTTTATAAATTTATAAATTATTAAGAAACTAAGGTTTCAACTCCCTCAGGCAAAGTTGGCTTTAGATGAATTTGACTATTTCTTTTATGTATTTTTGACATATAGCTCTTCAACGGTTTCTGCACTTATACATCTTCGGATTTCAAATGTTTGGTTTTGAGCGTTACTGATGAAGGTAAATCCAGAAAAGCGCTTCGGACGCAAAAAATTAATATCGTGTTGTTTTTTCAATATTTTACAAAATATGTAACGTTTAGTCAATCCAAAAAGAACTGTATAATCAATTTTACGAAAATCAATTGCAGTACATGTATTATGTATTAGGACTTCGAAGTACTATATGTTTTACTATTAGCCTCTGTAAATTAAGTTCAATTTAAAGTCATATAAAGTTAAACAATTATTTGAAAAAAACACATATATTGAGTAAAATTCTGGGTTTTTTTCTACGTTTATTTCATACTCTATAGGCATATCAAGATATAAATGATTAAAGTAGAAAGCAAATTGTATAATGAATAGACTCTACGTTACTCTATATTTCTAACAGGAATTTTGGAAAAAGAGAATAATCGTTAAATATCTTAAATGCAAGAAAATCTCAACAAGAAGTAATTAATGTTGTTTTGTTTGCTCAATCTTTAATTTGCATTGTACTTATGTTAAGAATTACTGTGCTTTCACTCTGTAAGTGTTGTTGCTATTTATGGATTTGGCTATTTGTTAAGTCCTTTGTGGCTATATATCTCTTCGACTGTTTAGGTTCTTATACTATTCAAATACTCAGTCTTCAGGTTTAAGGAAGATAAATCCAGAAAAGCGCATTGGACGCAAGAAAATTTATACCGTGTTGTCTTTTTGACAATTTATTCTTAATCCTCCTTTGTTGTATATTGTATTATCTAATAAACTCATCATAGATACCATGATCAACATTTTATATTTACGCCAATCGCGCGTTTCGTCTAAAAAATACTCAGCAGTGACGCTCGAATTAAAAAATGTTTAAAAGGTCAAATAGGGTACAAAGTTGAAAAGCACTGAGGACCAAAAATTCGAGTACTAATACTAAAACTATGTTCGTCCCCGAGGGTATCACCAGCCCAGTAGTCAACACTTCGGTGTTGACATGAATATCAAAAAATGTGGTCATTTTTATAAATTTCCTGTTTACAAAACTTAGAATTTTTGGAAAAACTAAAGGATTTTCTTATCCCAGGCATAGATTACCTTAGCCGTATTTGGCACAACTTTTTGGAATTTTGGATCCTCAATGCTCTTCAACTTTGTACTTGTTTGGCTTTATGAATATTTTGATATGAGCGTCACTGATGAGTCTTATGTAGACGAAACGCGCGTCTGGCGTACTAAATTATAATCCTGGTACCTTTGATAACTATTTAGCATTATTTGGCACAACTTTTTGGAATTTTGGATCCTAACGCTCCTCAACTTTGTACTTGTTTGGCTTTATAAATATTTTGATATGAGCGTCACTGATGAGTCTTATGTAGACGAAACGCGCGTCTGGCGTACTAAATTATAATCCTGGTACCTTTGATAACTATTTACACCACTTGGTCGATGTCACTGCTGGTGGACGTTTCGTCCCCGAGGGTATCACCAGTCCAGTAGTCAACACTTTTGTGTTGACATGAATGAATATCAAAAATGTGGTAATTTTTATAAATTTCCTGTTTACAAAACTTTGAATTTTTGGAAAAACTAAGGATTTTCTTATCCCAGGCATAGATTACCTTAGCATTATTGGGCACAACTTTTTCGAATTCTGGAAGCTAATGCTCTTCAACTTTATACTTGTTTGGCTTTATAAATATTTTAATAAGAGAGTTACTGATGAGTCTTATGTAGACGAAACGCGCGTCTTGCGTACTAAATTATAATCCTTGTACCTTTGATAACTATTTACGCCACTGGGTCGATGCCACTGCTGGTGGACGTTTCGTCCCCGAGGGTATCACCAGCCCAGTAGTCAAGACTTCGGTGTTGACATGAATATCAATAATGTGGTCATTTTTATAAATTTCCTGTTTACAAAACTTTGAATTTTTGGAAAAACTGAGTTTTTTTTTTTATCCCAGGCATAGATTACCTTAGCATTATTTGGCACAACTTTTTCGAATTCTGGATCCTAATGCTCTTCAACTTTTTACTTGTTTGGCTTTATAAATATTTTGATATGATAGTCACTGATGAGTCTTATGTAGACGAAACGCGCGTCTGACGTACTAAATTATAATCCTGGTACCTTTGAAAACTATTTACACCACTGGGTCGATGCCACTGCTGGTGGACGTTTCGTCCCCGAGGGTATCACCAGTCCAGTAGTCAACACTTCTGTGTTGACATAAATATCAAAAATGTGGTCATTTTTATAAATTTCCTGTTTACAAAACTTTGAATTTTTGGAAAAACTAAGGATTTTCTTATCCCAGGCATAGATTACCTTAGCATTATTTGGCACAACTTTTTCGAATTCTGGATCCTAATGCTCTTCAACTTTATACTTAACAGCGTCACTGATGAATCTTATGTAGACGAAACGCGCGTCTTGCGTACTAAATCATAATCATGGTACCTTTGATAACTAACTACTATAATACCGTACCTGGGTCTCCTTAAATCCATCTAAGTCGTCTAACTCTCTGAAGAAAAAAATAATTAGTTTTATCTATTGGTAATGAATAATATTTTTCGTCTGGATTGAATTTACAAATATAGGTTTAAAATTTGGTATATATTTGTTGATGTATATATATATATATATATAAATAAATACTTTAATTAAATTAGAAATAAAATTAATTAAAAGACTATACTGCTGTTGAACGGTTTGTAAATGATTTTGTACATGAGCTCATTGACGACAATAAAAAAAGTTACATTGAAAATATCTTTGTAAAACGCTTTAAAAGATTGTCTATTAACCATTATATAGTTTAGTATCTGTTTGTAAACACATATAGTGTCGATGTTTTGTTGATTCTTTTCTTTTGTTTTTTCTTCTTTTTTTGGCTTACTATTTTGATTCTTCTCAATCTCGTTTTATTCATGTCACAAAATAATGCACTTTTCATCATCAAATATTTCATCAATTAATATTAAATGTACATGCCTTCATTGTCAATTATTCCATAACATCCTCATGTAGCACATAGCCACGTTAATGTGTTAAATAAATTCATCTGTTATATTAGAATCGTACTGCGCTATCAGAATTATTGTTCGTATATGTAATTTTACAGTTTACCTTTAAATCTGCGTTTATGAAAAGAAATAGAATTTTGGTATAAATGCAGAAATGAGGAAGGAAACGTGTATATTAAAATCCATAGATTTGTTTACGATACAAAATAATGTGTGCCTTTTAGTTGTCATTTATTTGTAGGACTAGTATCATGTCCATAGTAAAAAATCGTTATTTATTAAAAGTTGGTTTATGCCAAAAAATGTTCAAACGGCGGAAGATATGGCTATGAAAACATCATAAAAAAAACCATAAAAGAACAGAATAGAAACCAACACAAAAGAAAACATTGATATTTACCTAATTATAGAGTTGCCCGCAGTATAGACTCTCAACATATATCTGCCTTCCTGTCCCTCAATTTCTGTCACAGGCATTATCATATATGAACCTTCTCCTAGTTTGAATGTATGGACGTTCTCTCTATCCGGATAAATTTTGTACTGGCATATATCTTATTATAGAGGAAAAATTCGGCGCTCATTTTTGTTTTAACGTCATGTGGTACCTACAACGTACAAGCAAATGATTAATTATGCAACATAATTGTGGTCATTTTCCTGACCAAAAGTAAACCAAATACATGCGAATCACACTAACACAAACAAGTGCGGCTTTAAAGGGAATAAAATTGCTTTTAGTTTGGTGTGTTATGCTTATATCTAAACAGGTATCTGTAGAATTACTTAATTATTACTCATGTATGAGACTAATGTGCAGTTTGCTAGATAGAGATTTTAGAGGGGAAAACATGTTAAAAATGACATTAACTGAATGCATGTTTGGTCAAGTATGTGTGTCTTTTTATATTTAGAATGATGAAGAATTTTAATGAATCATGAGACTGCCATACAAGTGAGAAGTTAATCTTGCTATAAAACCAGGTTCAACCCACTATTTTCAACATAATCAAAAGCCTGTACAAAGTCAGGGATTTAACATTTGTTCGATTAACATTTGTTTGAGCCTTGTTTGAGCTTTGTTTGAGCTTTTGATTTCGTCATTTGATTAGAGACCTTCCGTTTTGAATTTCATCGGATTTCAGTATTTATATTATTTTACTTTTTATGGTTAATATTGTAAAAGGATTTTTCTTTGTCGACTTTACAGGCATTTTAAGTATACGTTAATTTATTAGTAATTCAACTGGACATTTACTAAGTCAATTCTTCATTGTGAATTAGTTATTTTGAATTAAATTATTCTTTTTTTTCATTATTTTGTTTGAAATCCGTGATCAAAGAAATACGTTTTATGATTTGAAAGTGACTTATAGACCCAATGGGTCGGGTGTATTTTATTGTTCATATAATAAATTTGTATTTTGTTAAACTGTTATTTCACATGTCACTATAATAAAAATTTACTTACTTACTTATAGTACGATTTTTTGTGTATGTATCATGGATACTATGGAAAAGCTATATCATGCTATCTATATTGTATCCGATTTATATGTGTCGTGTAGGCGTCTGATTGATCAATTCACCGATTATATTTCCTACTTTGGCAAGTGGGATTACGTATGGTGTATGGTGCATCCATAACTGGAGATGCTTAATCTATCAATTTTATTTGTGCACCACATATTATTATGTCAACAAATCGCAGCGTTTGCCGTTCTAATTAATACGCCTTACATTGTATGTATGATTTGTTATTTCGTTTCATGGTCAAACATATCCATTTATGACTAAATATGCATTCATTCTTACATAGAATGCAATACAATAGTATGTAAAACCAAGCCAACAAAATAAAAAAACAAACAAAAAAACGTACAACAATAATAACTAACCAAATGAAACTTTAAATTTTATCAATGGATATTAACAATAATATTTGTTTACCTTATAGATAAGACAACTACAAGGTAGGAAGCGTCTTTGATCGTCAGTCGTTTTATATTTCTGCATTAAGGAAATAATAACGTATTTGGTTTGTCTAATTCCAAATAAAACTGGTTGTTGTTGCACATCACACCTTGAAATATATTAAATTTTTATTTATTCAAATTGTTACTGAGTTGTTAAAAAGGATTGTTAGTAAAAAAGAAATGACATGGATTGTATGTATCATGTAGCGAAAGGGATATGGGGTTTCTATTAGACAAATATTCAAGTTTTATTACAGTTTTCCTATAAAAACAAAAATCTTTTTTATATCATAGTATTGATTGGTGTTTTGAAGGTTGCCAATGTTCCTCAAAATATTAACAATCGTAAATAAGGAATCTCTCTGTCAAAGGTGACAATGTGCATGATCCGTTTTCCGTATTCAAAATCCTTATTTTATGTTATTGCTTAAACTAAATCCAATTTTTGATAGGATTTGCTTATCTAAAACCACCAGGTGGAGAAAACCATTATGGTATGTTCTGCTTAACCTTCCGCAGAAGCTGAAACACATCCGTTTTGATGGTGGTATAATATGCGAACTGTGCGTTTGGACTGTGTTATGCATTCATGATTCATTTTTTCGTTTTGTTTTCTTTCTGTTTGTCATGATGTTACCGGCATTTCTCGTCTTTTCACTACTTATATATCTTTTTTTAATTGCACTCGTCATAATACCTACAGTTGTGGTACAGTTTCGCATATTGAATTACATGTGAATTTGACACATTCCGTATTACATTACAGTAACAATTTTGTTGCACAAGATGCTGATTAATCTCATTATCAATGTTCTGAAATCTTGGGTCTGTGGAATGAATGCTAACTTTCCACATGGATAGTGTTCAAGTTAAAACGTTCAAATACAGACATCTCGAAATAGATTAGAATATGAAACGTGTCATTTTGAATGTTTTGTATTTTCTTACTTGGTTTAACACACCCGCCTGCATTTATTCCACGTCTCCATTGCCTATGTGCCACAGACGCCAACCACACACCACGATGTTGTATACTTTGTTCCATTTTCCAGCTCTCTGGACCAAGGTGGCATATTTCAATTTCCGTAAAGATGTTTTTGAAATCAATAAATGATATCCTACAGTCAAAATTTTCAACAAAATTTCATAAATCAAAAATGAATATTAAAATGATACAGTCAAATAAAAAACTAAATAAATACAAAATCGTACAGGATGAACGAACTAACAAACAAGTATGACTTTTGAATGAACATTCTAAGAGAATATTTCAATATGCATTTAAATAGAAAATGTTATGTAGATTAATTATGTTTGAGAATTTAGTTAAAGTGTTAGGGATAACTAGCAAAAAATGTAGTATGTCTAATGATAAATTGAATATTCTGACATTGATTTAAGATTTGTAGACATATGTTTCTGCTTGTTGATATGAAGAATATTTTAGTTGTTATCCATTCGTTTGATGTGTTTGAGCTTTTGATTTTGCCGTTTGATTAGGGACTTTCTGATTTGAAGTTTCCTCGGAGTTCAGTAGTTTTGTGATTTTACTTTTTGAAACAATGGTATGATTTTCTCCTATTCTTAAGTTTGAGAAGAAGAATCGGACGGACTACGAGGTATAATTCAGACCTAACGGGTTATATTTGTACTTAATATTTTTGTTGTGCTCTGGTTATCATATGAGGGAACGGGAATCATAAAATTTAAAATGTCATCGAAAAAGTAAATAATAACCGTTCAAAAAGTTATTTGATATATTTGGTGCAGAAATGATTTCTGATCGCCACAGTTTCAATAGTGATTCAGTTCAGAGCCTTCGAAAATTATGTTGATACTCATTCAAATGATTAACTGAAAACTTCTCTTTTGTTAATTAATTCAAGTTGCACTTGTCACAATATCCTACCAGAATTCTCCATCCAACAGTTTGTCGATATTCATCTTTTCTTTTGTACTGTCTTTCAAAACACTCCAATGAGGAGACCTTAATAAAAACATTTATAAATGAATTGAAATATTATCGAATGATATTTTTGTTTTAGTATATTCAGGACCACATACATGTGTATGGGGTACTAAATATGCATCAAACATTTGGCACCGGGGGTTGGGCAATCAACAATGAATAAAATGGATAAATGATAGCTTCAACGAATTAAAACAATTTAGAACTGGTCTGATGCAAATCCACCAAAGTATTATAGTAACCAATATTTTTTTTAAATCCCAAAACGCAACGTTTTTACTTTTACAACTCGGTGATTTTGTATTTAACGCTTTATATTAACTTTAGTTTGTTGCTTCTCAAAACGAAGCACTTCTTGGTATTTGAAAATGACTTCCGTGTTGCAGACTTGATAAATGTGGTTACCCAAGATGCAAGCAAATAGTGTTTTTCTGTTTTTAAAAAGGTTGAATTAAAGTATTTAATCGACATAGTTTTCCTCAAAACGAAAGAGCAGCGGTACCAAAGGGTTAAATTGAACTTACAAATCGAATTACCATATGGAATTTTCTGAACCCACATAAATCGTATTAGGTCACTAGCACACTGTGTAACGAATTCATCTTACCGACTGTCTTATTATGTGGTATTTAGACTAGTGGCCTACCAAAGTGACCAAATCTTCAATACTGAGTATTGAGTACCTACTTCCATTTGTCTATACAAAAACAAACGCCAACAATAACAACTTGATAGCTTCGACTGTGTTTTATGAATTTATTTCAATCGTTTGTTATCAATCCTTCGTCTGTTGAAACCTTTCATTTTTTTCCTGAACACCATGTTGTTTTAACAAAGGGACGTAACACTAAAATAAACGTGCATTGAAATAAACAACGCGTACTAACGCTATATGAAATATACACGGTCTCCACGTGGTTGTTGTCAATCAATTATATTCCTAGAAATGTATAGCTAAAATAATGTCATTCTGTACATCTTTGTATGGTATATCACTCGTTCATACAGGCTTATGTAACACAGGCAACAACAATAAAATACAGTATTCTACCTTCGACTCCATGCTCCATTCCAGTATACACTGTGCCATGGGTTTCTCATTCTTAGTAAAATGACTGTCCCTCCTGTCACTGGAATCTAGAAATAGTAATAGGTATTACACTTTTACTAATTGACTAATTATCTCTATATTTAGATATCAAAATAATTGCAACTGCAAAAGGACACTAGAGTTGAAATCATCTAATACATTTTAGGAAACATTCTTCTATACACCAAAACTAAGTCGTCTCAATCAGTATTTCTATTTGAAAATTAATAAATCTGTTTCAAGTAAACCAATAGCGACTTAAAAAGCACTGGTGTACACAAAATAAGTTTGACTGGTTTTGCCATAGTTTAAACATATTTTATTTGCTTAAATATGCAAAAGGTTTTACCATACCTCTGCATAACCGGATATTCTGTATGTGTGACCTGTCTTAAGTCCATTGCTGAGAACGCCTGGCTGGTTGTTTGTAATTGACGTCTGGAGTGAAGAAAAATCATTAATATAATATCACACAACGAATAATACAGATGACCATCAAAACAATGCATAAATACAGGAATCAAATAGAAATGTCAAAAATTGTTGTTCTTTGTCATAATACGTATCAGTGAAACGGAAATCGTAATGTAACTTTATCGGTAATCTTTCAAAACATGATACTTCTGCAAACCAGTGTCCAGTAGTTGTCGTTGGCTCATGTCTGTCATATTTGTGTTTCGTACATTGTTGTGTTATACATTTTGCCGTTAGATTCCTCTTTTGAATTGTCTCATATTTTTTTTCATGTCGAGACCTTTCCTAACAGACTATACGGTATGGATTTTTGCACAGTACAAGGCCGTAAGGTTACTTATATCCCCTTCATTTGAAATTTGGTTGATAGTTATCTCATTTTCACATACCACATCTCCTTATTTCATATATGGAGGCAAAACTGAAAACATTGAAGTTAAAGTAACTGATTGCTGATCTTATGTTCTTATATTCTCGCGGTTTACAATTTTCTTTACGTTTTTGCATCTGTAAAACACCACAATTCCAGATAAAACATAAATACATTTTAACTTACAGATATGTAAGCACCAATCAGCGATGCCTGAGACATTGCTATATCTACAACTGTCAGTAAATGCCCAATACTTTCTGTAGTACTGTGAGAATGAGCTATCCCTCCTGTAAGATCCTGAAGTGACCATTTTATCCTTCCGCCATGAATATCCTCGTATGATCCATATAACCTGTTAAAACCCCATATGGAGTTAGGATTAAGTTTTCATTTCTAATTCGACAAAAATAAATCATATATTAAGATGGGATAGAATTACTTTTATTTGTTCCATAATTTGAAAAATTATTAACCATAGTGGCGGATCCAGGAGGGGGGTCCGGGGGTTAGAAGCCCCCTTTTTGGACGATCAATGTATTTGAATGGGGACATATAGTTGGAACCCCCCTTTTTTTTGTCCTGGGTTAGGATCCCCCCCCTTTTAAAATGGCTGGATCCGCCCCTGAACCAAGAAATGAAAGTAAGAGAAAAAGCATGAAATTTAGCTGTGTAAACACACTTTTAATGTAAATCATGCATGATTTTCATAAATGTTGACGCTGCTATTTTGTCGATATCAATGTCCAAAAGAAATTTATCGGACAAATTGAATACACAACGTATCCAAAACTTGGAAAATAAGATAAATAACATCATAGCAGTTGGCACCTGTAAGTTTTAAATTCGCCGCTTTTCTTTAAAATTTGCAAGATACAATTTTGGTACATCTCTTTGTTTCTCGTGCAAAATACCAATGAATGTAAATTTCTATATTAATCAGCTTTCAAGGTTTATGAGTACAAGATCCTTAAAAAATGTCAATTTAAACAAATAATAGTTCATGCAACTTACTTTGCATAAGCTTTCTCAAACAGAGCTGGCCAGAATTCTGTGGGATCTGAACTTCTCATATACAGTATATGACCTACAAAGAAGGTTGTGAGCAAATCAAGCTTCAAATGGTATATACACAATCATATATTAAGGCATATATTGATATACAAACGGATAAAAAGTACTAGTATACACTTCTAGCGTTGCTTGTTCAAAGTTAACCAAATCATACATTGTTACAGAACCTATACATGTAGTTATATCTGCAATTTTTGTCCTACGCTAATCAACTCGGTTTAGTTTAAATGTAAATTTCCATATTCAGCTGAACAACTATTTAGATGTCAAAACAAGACTTAAACTCATTTTCAGATAAAGAATGGAAAACTTAATACCAAAAAAAAACCCAGCTTGATATCACCATGGTAATATTTCATTTCCTGTGGTTGTTAACGTATTGACTGAATCTGTATAAAATTTATCATACCATCAATTGTAGGTAGTCTATCATCAACAACAACATCAATCCATTCACCATATCTCCAAAAACGGAAGTGAAATATGCCAGCATAGTTGTCGTGGAAATCCTGTCCAGACGGAATACATTTTTGCAGTAACTTTGGTGCCATTGCAAGACATGTAAACGCTGATACCAAACAGCAGTCACCTGGCAAATTAAAAAGATTCGATCATGTGTGTGGGCTTTCAATCAAGAGTAGGCATATACATGACAGTCAATAAAAAAGAAAGATACAAGGACTTAATTGTACAAGAACATGCAAGGACTACAAAATTCAACTTCAAGAAAAAAATGCTTCATAAATAAAATAAAAACTTTTAAGCTTTTTGTCGAAACCAATCCTCCTAAAAACAAATATACTATATCATGTGTATAACGACAGACATGTTTAACAACATGTGTTATAATATATGACATCAAGTTTGCACCATACACTTACCATATCATTGATTAAGCATTGCAACCTTAACAACAATAACTGAAATATAATTCAACACCGTGTTAGCAGTTTTAACATATTTAAATCAGACATCTTTTCTGAAAATAATAATTGTAAAAGAAAATTACATACGGTAAAGGGAAACAAGTAACAATAGATAGGTTTGCCAATGGTTTCTTGTGCGAAAAAAAATGTATTATTCCTAGCTTACCCAGCTTTCCAGGTTCAATATCCATATTGCAGACATCTTTAATAACAAATGTAGGCTTCTGTACTATTTCCTGTAATCAGAGTTTGATACATTTCATTCTTATGTGCGCTGTTATCCTTGTAGTTATGTTTGAAAGATGCTCAGCCATTGCTCTTTCCTTCTTATGTTGTGTGAATCGCAAAAGTAGACAACACCAATTGTTGAAGTACTTGAGTTGGTCCGGTCGTTAAGAATCAACGACCTGTATAGATATAATATACTCAAGGCCCTTATTTATTGGTAGATTATACATTTTGTCACTCATGGTTTATCTAAAACTAAAATTATCGAACAAAAAAACTGGATAAAGCAACATTAAAAAGGAGACGCAAAAACGGCATATGTGTGCATTGAGAGGAAAATATATTGTAAAAATTTAACGTTTTTGACAACTGGAAATAAAATTGCCTGGTGCATCATATAAATGTTCTTCCCAGGCGCACTATTAATCCATTTTTATTTTTAAGAAGAAAATACTACGAAACTCCTGCAGCATCAAAGTTTCGTGTGACTTTGTCACTTGCAGAAATAATCGAACTTACGTGTGGTCTTTTCCACTTGATGTTTTTATACGGCCTTAGATGTCTGTACAACGATCTGTCTTGAGCTGGAAACACAGGATCTTCGTACAATGTGCCGCTGTAGGAATTTAATTATTGTGATTTGTTATATATATGCAAATCAAAAATGTAAAATTAAATTAAAACATATCAAAAGTTTTATTAAAGAATAATGCGTGCTTTTAATAATAGAGATACTTCTGTCTTACGCTACGAAATCACAATGAAGCACACACATACTAATTGTTCAAACTAGACCATAAATTAATGTTTCAAACTTGTACTTTTTGTTATACTAAGCAATATAAAACGATGTTACCCTATCGTGTTTTAAAGTAAAGACTAGCGCTAAGCATAAAGGTTTATTTTTGCTTAAAGAACCAAACTTTTTGTAAAAATATCAACTGAATGTGATGGCTATGTAATTTATTTTGCATTCAAAGGGACAATAAGTCTTTACCACATAATCAAAGATCAGCAAAAACTTGACCAATCCGGTATATAAACTGCTATCAAAATCGTCATCTCATGTTCATTGCCAATTGCAAACAAAACATACTAGTATATGACCTTTCACAAAAATGCAGCGAAACATGTTTATTTAGTAATACTCACCTTTTCAGACATTCCTCTCTGATATTTTCAAAAGTTGACGGTCGCCAATGATTAGCACCTAACAACTTCTCACTTCTGACAGATGAATTATGACGTAATAGCTGTTTCGATGACATATGATTGCTGCGACGGGATCTGATCGTAGATGGAGCACTGTGACGAGGTGTTGAATGTGATATTATGCCATTATGTCGAACTGTTGATTTGTTTACACTATTGTGTGATGACGCTGGCGATGCTCTTGAATGAATGTGAGGACCACTGCCGTTGTAGACAATAATACGCGGTGAATTGTTTTGTTTATATCTTGGCGTCCGTATTTCATTTTCGTCTTTTAACGGTTCATACCAAGTACCTTCTTTTTCCAAAGTCAAATCCATCCTTTTAATACAGTATTTTCAAAATTGTTAAATCACAAATTCTCGAGATTCTTCTAAATAAAAAATAAAACATCTGATAAATGGTGTACGTTGTAGATTTTTTAAATCAAACAATAAGATTTCGTAAAGCAAACATATTCATACAATTTCAAAATGTAATATTTCTTTGTGTATAACACACCATACGATATAATGTAAGTCTAGCCTTGAATTATTCTTAACACTGTGTTATATTAAAATACTGGTATACTCATTGTTAACGAATTTAAATGCAAAAAGCACCTCATAGTTTTAAAACTTTATTGAATAATCGAATGGCAATTATTTTAAATGACTTTTAAGGATAAAAACTTAAGTAACCTTAACCGACTTAAAATGGCTTATCCATATTAGGATAAACTTGTATACAGGTGTTTCATATGTAAGTATAAATAATAAATAAGTTCGTCAATTCTTAACCATAAAATACATGTATATTCAAAAGTCTACTAACGTTTGGAGACATCCTATTTACCAGTAGTGAATTATAGGATTATTTTACCGGTTTTTTTTTCTTTAAGTTCATATTTTTCTTCTTCTTTTTCTTTCTTTTTTAGTGAGAAGAGGATGAAAAAACATAAATATGTGTTCGTTAAGGTAAATCGGAAGATGATTTACACTTTGGGGAACAACGAAACTCTGTTATACACGTTATGCACGTTGGAGTAAAATGTAAAGTGAGTTCAGTGACAGTAACATTTCTGATAGAAAGATAAAAGAGCACACAACGATATTTGAGCTTCTTTTTTTACTTGATTATACACAGTGTAAAAGGAAAACAAATAATTATTCCAGAGTGGATTTTTGCCCAAATTCAAGTGACAAATATTTCAAATATATTCAGTACAATAGCAAGCATTTGTGAGGAGGAAACAACACCCATCACTGTACACTCCTTTGGTTGGTCGTAACAATTTGTATTGGTACAATTTTATAAGAACATTTCCTTACCTGTTCAGATTCGAACGTGTTCCTCTATAGATTATATATTAATTCAAGATAATCTGTTTTTAAAAACGTATATAAACTATTTAAATATTTTCACAAACAAATAAAATCAACAAAATATTGTTGGTGTTTTATTGTGTTTCGGACACGGCTGTGATTTTGTTCATTCTGTATTATTTAAAATTTACAAATGATTGAAAATTCATGGTGCATGAAATAATCGTTCTATTGTAAATACAAATGAAAATGTTGATTAAAACCATGTTATCTTGTATGGAAATAATGATTAAACAGTGATAACTTTTTATGACCAATTACAAATTGTTTAACAAAATAACAAATCTGAACACTTGTCCAAACAACCTTACTTCTTTAAATTTCTTAACATGAAAGGCACTGAACCTCAAAAAAGTGCATTTCCTGAGTACATGTACTGTATGACGGCTTTAATTCATTTATCAATTCTACTTTTGACCGCACGGAAATATGGGCAAAATACTTAATAATAACCAAAATACTGGAAATAAATGAACTACGATTTATAAATACAAGTGTATTGTGCTTTAATACGGATTTCAGAAAATATTTGTTCATGCACTTCATCTACACATGAGCCTCTCTTTTTTGGGGTAAATAATAGACACATTTATTATTACCAATATCCACACACAAAGGTACGGAAGCCGATAAGGGCCATTAAATTTTTTTTAATTATGTCGTTATTACGACATAGCATGTCGTAATTTCGACATAACATGTCGTTATTACGACATCGCTATGTCGTTATTTCGACATAACATGTCGTTATAACGACATCGCTATGTCGTTATTTCGACATAAAATGTCGTAATAACGACATCGCTAATATGTATATAAAAGAATATGTATTATGATTGCCAAGAGACTAAATGACACAGAAATTAACAACTATAGGTCATCATAATGCTATAAAAGAGGGACGAAAGATACCAGAGGGAGAGCCCCGAAATGCTATGTGGCAGACAGTGTTATTAATCAATTATTAGCTCCCTTGGTAAAACTCCAAATTACATATTTAATGTATTTCATTGTTAAATAATTTACATGACGCTTAATAAGTATATATTTGTTAATTGCATAGCTTTGGCTATTTGAATTCATTGGTCAAAGATATTTATTCATATTGTAAAGTTTAATATTTGTATCGTCGCAAAATCTTTGGTTACCTTCTTTGGTTACCTTCTGTGAGAATTTTATATATTTTATAGATCCTATTAAAGTTTAATAAGTTACCGACCGTGGAAGGGCTGTAGAGCCAGTCAAGGTCTAATGAAACTTCTACTTGTTGGAAAAATTATATGAGGACTGATATTGAGTCCTCCGAAGGCAAGCTAAGCTTTCCACCTCCCTTTTATTAAGCGCAAACTACATGCCTTCTTGTAATAAGGGTGAATTGAATTATTGGTTGCTCTTTCCCCACTTTCAAACGTTGGACACGATGTTCCTACAACCTCTAGGATTTAAAACAGAATCTTCGAAATTTCATCCGAAAAACAAAATAAAAATGTTAAAAAACACGAACCAATATTAAAACAAATTCAATACATGTTGACTTTCAAATTATGTTTTTACAGCTCTTGGTCATATACTAAGTAATATTTAATATATTTGAGGATTAGATTAACAAAGCTATGTGAAAAAAACGGATGTCCAACGTTACATTTATGAAAAACTGTTTTAACTCTTATGTATAGTTATCCTTTTTCTTATTCTCTGATCTTCTTGAGAAACCAAGACAGTCCTCTAAATGTAAAATGCGAATTGAAATTTATGTTGTGGAAGTACTCCGAAATAGATCATTTAAAGTCGTCACTTCAGTAAGGTGCAATCACCAATACTAAAAGACTTATACAAGTTCACGGAATGTTTTACTTCGCGATTTGTCCTGCTATTCATGTTATAACTGTCTTGATGAAATTAATTCCTGTACTGTCGAAGCCGGAACTTTTCGTCAATATAAACTTGTGCATGAAATGGAGGTAATTGAAAGACAAATCCTAAACAGCGACGATTTGAAACCGTTTCATCGAATTAATAAAAACCCGGGATTATATAAGCCGTTTTCGCGGACGATCCAGGAGTAGATTACTATATTTTAAAATGTATATCAGAAGTTAAACACTATAGATGACTTGGGGAAATAATTCTCAAGCCAAGGTTCAAGTAATTGAAGGGGTGTGTTTCGACAACTTATGTGCGAGGGAAAATACAATTCTATTCAAATTTAACCAAGGGTAAAAATGTTCGATTTACTTGCAGAGTGTCAGATATGTTTGTATTGGGGTTGAATTAAGATACAGAAATTTTACAATGACAGATGATATGCACCTTGAAAGTTAAACATCATATGATAAAAGTTTCGTACATCTAAAAAAAAAAATTTTTTTATGGAAAACCGTACCACATCTTCCTATATCTACTTCCGTCCCATCTTTCCTTCCTACATTACTTGCGACAGTAATGCATTTTTAGTTGAAATAACTTAAAGTGTAAACATTATTAAATCGATTTCCACAACTTGAGGTAATTTATGATAAAATGACATCACAAAATGAACAGAAGCAGAATCAACCAACATATAAAAAAACGAATAAAACTTACAAAAATTAATCGAAGTCAAAAACTCTCTTCGACGCCGTTTTTAAGTGTAACGTCGTGTTGCAGGAACATCGTGTCCAACGTTCTACAGTAGAAAAAGAGCAATCAATACTTTAATTTAGCCTTATTACAACAAGTCACGAAGTTTGCGTTTATATAAAGGGAGGTGGAAAGCTTGGCTTGCCGTGGTAGGACTCAATGTCAGTCCTCATCTAATAATTTAACTGGCTAAACAGCCCTTCCACAGTCGGTAACTTATTACACTGAATTGGGATCTATAAAATATATAAGTTTCTCACAGAAGGTAAACAAAGAAGGTGACCAGAGATTTTGCGACGATACAAATATTAAACTTTACAATATAAATAAATATCTTTAACCAATGAATTCAAATAGCAAAAGCTATGCAATTAACAAATATATACTTATTAAGCTTCATGTAAATTATTTAACAATGAAATACATTAAATATGAAATTTGGAGTTTTACCAAGGGAGCTAATAATTAATTAATAACACTGTCTGCCACACAGCATTTCGGGGGCTCTCCCTCTGGTATCTTTCGTCCCTCTTTTATAGCTGATTATGCGGGGGTTTTCTAATTATTGCGGGCATTATGATATGCCCTTAAGTTGTTATTTTCTGTGTCATTTAGTCTCTTGGCAATCATAATACATATTCTTTTATGTATATAGCGATGTCGTTATTACGACATAGCTATGTCGTAATTACGACATGTTATGTCGAAATTACGACATAGTGATGTCGTTATTACGACATGTTATGTCGTTATTACGTCATGTTATGTCGAAATTACGACATAGGCATGTCGTAATTTCGACATTTTATGTCGAAATTACGACATAGCGATGTCGTAATAACGACATGTTATGTCGAAATTACGACATGCTATGTCGTAATTACGACATAAATTTTTTTTTTGAATGGCCCTTATCGGCTTCCGTACAAAGGAACTAATTCTACCTGCCTCTTCATATAGCGAGGAATCACTTAACGAGAAATTATTGATTTCTATAGAAATAAGTAGATTCTATGTACTTGAAATCTTCAAATGATACTGCAAATTCGTCATGATATTTATCTGGTATAAATAATATATAAAAATTCGTGTTTTAATTCGTGTATACACTTTATATATAAAATGGGCAATATATAGATATAGGAAACTGTGGTATGAGTGCCAACGAGACAACTCTCCATCCAAGTAACAATTTATAAAAGTAATAAAGTCTGCATTTCATTTACAGTTTTACTGCAGAGTTTAAGAACGCTGTACCAGTATTAATTGTTAATATAAAATAAAACATTATTGGTACATAAAAGGAATGAATATCAAATTACCTCCCAAAAGTTCTTGCTGTCCAGTTAATCACACAATAACCGGTGTGTTTTTGTCTCTGGCACAGAACCAGAAACCAGCACAATGTTCGCATGTCTGATAGACACACTGTCGTTAAAAATCAAAATGTCTCTTTAATTAGCTGTAACATTTAAGTAATTCTACTTACCATTTTTAATTCAATCATCTAAAACTTATTTGAAATCTTTCTTGATTCTTGAAAATTTAAAGCTTTTTGAAGACCTTCATATCCTATTTTCGTTTCAGTCATATGCAAAGAATCAATAGACAATTTGATTGCTTTGGACATATTGTCATCTGTAGAACGATATTGAAACATAATTGTTGTAAAAATGCAATATCTATTGTTGCGAGTCCAACATTATTAAATTTCCCAAAATGTTATAACAACTATCCTACCAGTTTCATCATTGATCAAACGAGGCATCAGTTTATAGTCTTCATTCTGACCAGACATGGATTGTACTTATATATTATACATCCCATACACCATTTATTAGCCAGAAATTCTTAACAACATAATTAGATATTGTCAAAATCAACTTGACAACCATTGTGAAACAATAGAAGATTATGATAAAGATGGATGGTTTCTAAAACGCATATTCAGTCAAACTCATAAATCGAAAATAAAATGACAACGCCATGGCTAATAAAGAAAAAGACAAACAGAAAAGCAATAGTACACATGACACTATATGCACATGTTTTTGTTACTTCTAATAGTTTTACAGCAACCAATGAAAATACATTGATCACAGATATAATATCATTGCTTTTATTGTATCAAATAAATAGGATATTGTGAAAGAAATGAAGTTGCAATCATTAGAGGCTTATGAAATGGCCAATCTTACACAACATTTTGATTGGTCATAGTAAAATAACTTGAGAAAATGGCATTTCTCATTGTTGAAGGCTGCACTACTTACATCCACTTCATTAAACTTTGGTGTATAGCTGTCTCATTGCCAATAATACCACAACTCCTTGTTTTAATTTTAAATGTTGCTTGATTTCCTATTTTGACAAGTCATTTAATACTGTGGATTCATTCATTTTTATGGATACCAATTTTCGTGGACAGAGGAAAAATTGTACTTTTGTAGATATTGGATTTCTGGGTTTTGCCAAAATCAGAATATACATATCGGTATAAAATTTGTTGTTTGTGATTCATTTCAATTTGTTGTTAAAGGGGCAAAATCAATGAAAATTGATATATCCAACTAATTATAATGAATCCACATTCACCAAAAAGACCTTTTAAAAAAAACAACTAAAAATCACCAATCTTTAAAGATATTTTAATAATTATCTCCTCCAAAACAAGAGACAAACCTTACAATAGCACAATATAATACAAAATTTCTGAATATATAAAAAAATAAAATGGACGGATTTGATTAAAATGCTAATGATAATCTGAGACTAAGCAAAGATGTATTTAACTTTTATATTGAAAACAAGCCTATTTTTATGATATAACACTACTACTTAATGAATTATGGATTAAATCACACTTAAATATGATATAAGTTTCTCATTAAATAAAAATTGTTTAAACATATATCATTGATAACCAAGTTATTTTAATATTAAAGAAATATGAAATTTAAAGAATAAAGTTTTCAGAAAAGAAATTGAAACTGATCGAGTTTGCTTTTCCCATTAATGTTTATAAAATAATACAGATTTTGTTTTTTAAATAAATTTTTTGAATTGAAAATGAGCTGTATATTATTCTTTCAATTACACATTGATAATTTTTCAAAATAAAATTTATGTCATATAAAACATAAATTTACTGAATATCATATTCAAATGCATCAAAAACATGCACAGCTATAATGGTTGCAAAACTATTTAAACTGCCACTCCAACTTGTAGTTTGTTAAACATAATGGATGACTGATTAGTGAGGGCTTTATTTCAACAGACAACTATTTAAATACAAATGCATAAAGATAACTTTTAAATGAATTCAA